>MQRK01238940.1:5178-24585 GCA_001938485.1 Girardia tigrina | reverse complement strand
GCATTGGTAATGCTTGAAAAACGTGGTAGTTTTTATAAAAATTTTTTTTATTAATAATATTATTAAACTTTTATTTACTTTTTTTTAATAATATTTTTATTTTTTATTGTTATTATTTTGAAGGATATTTATAATATTTATACAACCTCGAATGATACAGAATAAAATAATCACCGAATAGACTCAAATAAACAATAATTCAATTTGCAATAATAGCTTTAATAACAAATGATGATTCTTAAAAATACTGTTTTCAAGTCATTTCGATGGACATTACAGTTTAATTATAAATAGTTTATTCTTCTGGTTCTAGCGTTTTCCGCGTTACTAGATTTTGAATAAATAATTCATAGATTTTTCTTGATATTTACAAATTTTTAATATTATATTCTTTAATTCTTTTATAAGTTTTTAAATAAAAATCTAAAATTATTTGCTAAACTTTTGAATAAAAACTATTCATTGAAATATATGAATAATTTTATTAAGGAAGAAAAAATATTCAATTGCGACTTGTTGAACCGACAGCTTTATCTATAAATGATGGTGATTGTTATCTTTTGTTAACAGAAAATCATGTATATATTTGGTTGGGAGAGTTTGCTAATGTGATTGAAAATAATAAAGCTAATGAGCTTGGTTCTTGGATTGCAAAACGAAAAGACTTAAATTATAAAGGAAGTTCAGATAAACCAATCATAGTACAATCCTCAGATAGTGAAACAAATCCTAACAATATTCAATTTTGGAAATACCTTAATTATGACAAGGTGCAAGAAATTAACCGTAAGTCTTTTACATTATTTACAATTATCATTAAAAATTTTATTTTATTAATTTTAAATATTCTCATTAATTTACCACTTAAAAAGCCTTAACAAAACTATGAGACACTCATTAACTTAAATAAGGGTAATGAACACAAACGAATGACCAACCAAAAACACATTAATATTTAAATTTATTTTATGCATTTATGCTCTTAAATTGATGGGTTCCAAAAACCACATGCACTATAGAAATTATTTTTCATAGTTAAGACGAGTATTAAGTGGTCCCTGTTATTTTTTTTTTCGTTTTATGGGTATATTCAGAGATTTTATCGGTCATTTAATTTTAGATTATTTACAATTATTCTTTGAAAAATTACAATTAACTTTGTGATCGTTTCTTATCAATAATTACTATGAATTCAACGAAGAGAAAGACTAGTCCAGTGTGTAATTTTTTCGATATCCATCCTACCGAGACACACTTAGCAATCTGTAAAGTGTGTCAGGCCAACATTGCTCGAGGACAATCAGGATACAGGGTAAAGGATTTTGGCACCTCTTCAATGATAACACATCTTCGCTCTAAACATCCGAAAGAGTTTGCTTGCCTCCAGGAAAATAAACAAGAGTGCCACTCAAATTCATCTACAATCAATAATGACAACAAACATAACACAGTCCAACAAACTCTGGAGCAGTGTTTATCACGTACACAGCATTGGTAGATCGATTATCCATCAGCTATAAAAATCCACAAGGCTATTGGTCGAATGATTGCCATAGATATGCAGCCCATTCAACTTGTGGAGAATTCTGGTTTTGTGGAACTTGTTCAATTGTTGGAGCCCAGGTATCAAATTCCATCGAGAAAATATATCACAGAACGTGTACTTCCTGATTTTTTTGAGCAAGTGAGGATGAAGATTTTGAAGGAAATGGAGAATATCCAAGGTGTCTCCTTCACTGTTGATCACTGGACATCAAATAACGCAACCCAGTCTTATATGAGTTTGACCGCTCATTCTCTAACAAGTACATTTGGCTTAAAATCAGCAGTACTTCACTGTGAACCATTTAACGGTTCACACACAGCAGCACACATTGGAAGTGCTTTTTTGGAAATGGTGGAGAAGTGGCACATTCATATTCATTGTTGTCACACAGTACTTCATGACAATGCTCCAAATATAGTCAAAGCATTTCGTGAGGCTCCTGTCAAATATGCTACATGCTTTGCCCACACTATTCAACTTGTGATTAAAGATGCCATACTATCTCAGCGCTATATGGCTGACATTCTAACAAAATTTACGAATATTATGGGGCATTTCAAACATTCCCCATCAGCATTAAGTTGTCTTCATGAAATTCGAAAAGACCTAAACATCAAAATAGTTCAACTTGTTCAAGAAGTACCAACGAGATGGAATTCTACCTTATATATGCTGCGCCGACTGCTAGAACAAAGACGAGCAGTTACACTTTATTGTGCAGAGACTGGGGCTGTTACGAATTTAGATTCCAATCAGTGGGCAATTGTTGAGAGTCTCATTTCCCTCTTCACACCATTTGAGGAGATTATTCGGGACGTTTCTAATGCAAGAACATCTATTTCACTTGTAATTCCAGCAGTAAAAGCTATTTCAACCATCTTAGAAAATGTTGAAAATGATAGTGGTGTGACGACAACAAAGGCTGAACTTCTTGAGTCACTGAATCGCCGTTTGGGTTCTTTAGAGAGTTCCCCACTCTTCTCCATTGCAACTATCCTTGATCCCTGTTTCACCACAGAAGGTACAAAGACTAGTGCTAAGGCAAGTTTATTCCTTACTTGTGAGCAATATTCCCAAATCTTGCAGCTACAATCAACAAATAGTTGCAGAGTCAGCAAACAAAAAACAGCGCATCTCTGATCACAGTCCATGGGGATCTTTGGATGAAATCCTCTCCATCCCTCCAGCTGATAACGAAGAGTCAGCATCAGTTATAGAGTCCGAGCTATCAACTTATTTAGCTGAAGGCCTCCTTCCTCGTAAAGAAGATCCTTTTCTCTGGTGGCAATCAAACCAACACAGGTTTCCTACAATGACATCTATGGCACGTGTTTATCTGGCTCCACCTCCTACAAGCGTCCCATCAGAAAGAGTCTTCAGTACAGCTGGAGACATTATTAGTGATCATCGATCTTGACTTCTTCCAGAAAATGCAGAAAAACTCATTTTTATAAAATTTAATTTGAATTTTCTTGATTGATGAACTGTTAAAATATAACTTAGAAAATGACTTCTTATTTAGATTTATCGAATATTTAAATATTGATTTATTTAGATATAATGCGTTTCTTAATATATTTATATTTCGTGTATCATATTGTATTTAATTATCGTTTTGTTTAAATGTTCAAATATTTTCAATTTTTCCAAAACCGGTACCGGCTCCAACTCCAGTCGGATTTGAAAAAAAATCTAGCTCCGGCACCGGCCGGATTTCAAAAAAAGGAAACCGGTACATCCATAATTAAATGTAAAATTTTGGAATTTTCGGTTTTCTTGATTACAACATGGGAAAAGTTGTTATCTATTAATTAAACGAGGCGAAAAATGATTTATTAAAAGTATTTACAGGTTGTGAAAACCTGTTTCATAGAACAATATGAATCTAGTGTGTTCATCGAGTCTAGATCAAAATTTTAGTTAGGATATTCCCTACAATTGCTAGGAATATTAATTATTAATACAATGCATTGCATCAGATGATAAAAATTGACATTTATGCATACAGAAAGCACCCCAAGTAAGAATTTTATCAGGGTATAACGATTTTGCTTTCAAAATTAAAATAATTTATATTCTAAATCGATAGTTTAATATTCAATGTATGAATATTCAAACTAAATTAAAATACTTAAAGTATTTAAATATCATTTAATGTTATCGGCAGTTTATCTAACCTGAAGATGAAGAAAATTCGCTTCCGCGCTTTTAAATGGTATATTATTTAATGTTTCTATCTGATACAGGAAGTTTTACATAAATTGTTTTGAAAGAAAACATTAGACTCAGTCACTATCCTCGTATGAAAGTCCTCTTTTTGCTAAGATATTAATTGAATGTGGTAAGCCAATACCTAACAGTTCCATCTTGATCTTCTCTGTCTTATGTACTCTTCTGGTACATAAATTGTGGAATTCTCTTAGATTTTGAACATGATTTATGTTTGTTTTCCAGTTTTCACTGCTGTAGTAGACCACCAGGCATACACAGCTAGCAATGATGTTTCTTTTGTTTCGGAGAGACAACTTGTTGTTCTTTAATACTGGCTTTAGTGTTCTAAATTTCATTGTACCTTTCTGAAATCTTAATCTGATGTCTTTCTCAGAACTTCCTCTGCAATAGATTATTGAGCCCAAGTAACTAAACTCATCCACCCTTTCCGCCGTTGCACATCTGGGGCAATTGAGATTCAGGATCTTTGTTTTCCCTATGTTTATCTTTAGCCCTATACTTCGAGAATACTGTGTTGAGTATTTTGAAATTTCTCTCTATGTTCCCGTAATCCTCGTCCAGTAAGCACAGGTTGTCTGCATACGCTAATCTATTTATTGTTATTGCGTTTCCTTTACCGCAATTGATTTTGACTCCACCAGATAGTCCTTATCGTACTGCAGTTTTCACCGCATAATCGAAAACCAAGTTGAGTAATAAAGGTCCAAAGTAAAGTACACAGCCTTGTCTGACTCCTTTCTCCATACTAAACACACTTTTCCCAATACTACCTGCAAAACCTTCGTGAAAAATTATTATAAGATCAAGTATGCGACCCTGTATTCCAATTCCTCTAAGGCAATTCCATAATACTTGTCTTAAAACGATATCGAATGCCTTTTCGAGTTCAATGACTATTGCGTATATTTCTTTGTTTCGATATCTTTCATCTTGAACTTTACGTAAAATTCCAACAGCATGTGCTGTGCCTCTTTTTTGTCTAAATCAGAATTTCCAAGGATCCAGTATTGATTCAAGATGTGGTATCAATCTGTTCGCAATATTTTTGTCATAATCTTTCCTCCTACAAGCAATATGAAGATTCCTCTGTAGTTATTTAAGTCCTTTTTCGAACCTTTACCTTTGTAAAGTATTACGACCTTCACTGATTAACATGTCTCCGGGAATTTTGATGTTCCCTCTCAGATCTGCAAGAAACATTGCAATATCTTGAATGCTAACTGTGAGAGTAAATGATTATAAATAGATGAACAATTAATTGTAGTTGTTTGAATAATCGTATTAATTAGTGGGAAATTTGAGTCGAGCGGAAGATTTGTCGAGTAAAAGAAATTCTTATTTATTATCAAACTTTGTTTTCTGATTTTGTCGCTACACTAACTGGTGGCCTTTTCATTTGAAAAGCTCTGGGATGATACCGTTTGATCCAACAGCAGTACCATTCTTGAGTTGTCAAATAGAATTTTTCAAATAGAAAAATTTTCAAATAAATGTTTCTCAAATAATTCTGAGTGAAATGGATAATTAAAAAGGAGATTCTTTAAATAATTAGCAAGCAGGCGAGGAAAAAAATCAGAGGAAAAAGAAAAATAAAATATTGTAATTGTTTTGAAATAAAATTTTCTCTTCAATGACGGAGTTCTATTATCACCCGAGTCATGTTCCAACCACATTTAAGAGTCACTAAAGAATTCTCGTTTGATTTTGGTTTAAAATATAAAAGTTAGAATTATTTAACATAACACATAGAAAACTGGAATGCAATAATTAGTCTAATTCATACAATTTTACCTTTGCAACTTTTTATTAATAAACTGGTACTTTTTGAATTTAAAGGACTATTATTTTTTTTGCAAAACTCGATCGTTTTTTATCGAATTACTTAGTTAATTATAATAATGCTTTTTTGTTTACTTTTGTTTTTCAAAAAGGATTACAAATGGTAAGCAAGTGTATCCAATTAAATAGTTAATGTCGTTTTTCTCATCTATGTAGTGATCTTTACCTTCTCTGATGTAATTAAACCAGCTTCTTGTTAATTGCTTAAAGTGCTTTTTCTTTCTGTTTCGTAGGAATGAATGTATAATAAACATATTTCTGTAATGGATTACTTTGAATAATCTGTCTTTGAAACATATAGTCTTCCTCATTTTAAATCTTTTTTTAAAAAATTTCCCACGAGTCTTGTTCATAAGTTACTCTTATTGAAATATTCATATAATACATTTCAAACATTTAATGAGATCTTTAAAATGTCAATAAGTTCAAGAATCATTTATAAGATGACTAATTCAAAGGACATTATAATTTTTTTTTAATAAACTAGTGTTTTAAATTTCCAATCTAGTGTTGTAATCATTGTCAAATTTAATTACCTACTTTTTATTGTTGGAAAAGATGTAGTAAACTATACATACATTAATTGGATTTAACTTTTAATTGGTGTTGCTATAAACCTTTATTTGTTATATCCTTTTTGTAACTACATATTTAAATATTTAATTTCGTCTATCAGGCAGGCAAACATAAACAAATAAATTTAAGATTATTGTAATTATCATTTTATTATCAACTAAACATCCTTTAATTAAATAATTGTTGTAGCTCAGTAGGCTCTTCCAAAAATAATTCGCACATAACTTTCTTATTGATTCAAAATGTTTGTTTTCAATTCAAATTTACAATCTTGTAAAATTTGCAAAGATTATAGTAATTTGTGTGAGGGTATCTCAATTGAAAGAAAATGAAGAAACTAATTCCCCATTGATTCCGGCCGATTCTCTAATACAGGGCACTTAGATCGAAACCAGATGGAAAAGATACTTCAATATTCATAAATCAAATTTTAGTGAATCCAAGGAACAAAAATCTATGACTCATAATAATGGTGAAATCGAATAAAATTTGAACTCGTTTTATATAAAGAAAGACACCTCACAAATTTAACCCTTTAAATACTACGGTGATATATAAATACTTCAGAATTTGTGGTCTGATTATTTACTGCTGGGACATATGTGTCCCAAGGCATATTTTTTAAAAATTTAAAATTATGTAAACATACTCCTTTACTTATTTTCAGTACAATTACTTCAATTATACATTTACTACACTGACCAAACATCATATTGAAAGGTTTAATGTGATAAAACAAGAGATCGACAAGTTGAGAAATAATTATTTTTTTATGAAAAAGGAATTATTTTTGATAAAAATGTTTATGAAAATTTCATAGAACATTATTTTTAAACTGCAAACCATATTTTTTTATTATAACTTGAAACTAACAAAATCCTGAAAATAAAGGAAAATTTATAAACAATCATACAAAATAATATCAATTTGATATCATCTATTAATCATTCTTCAGTCCTATTCTATACAGTTAACAACATTTAATTTCAGTTCCTCATCATATCTTATTATAATGGCTTGCTGGTCTAGTTAATTAGATCTAAATTAGTAAATTATTAACAATTAAATAATGACCGAATCGAAAGTATCAAACTTGTAATATATAGATAAACCAAAATGCTTATTCATTTTGTAATCAATGTAAAGTTATTGAAAATCTAGTCTTCTTATCTCAAAAAAATTTCGATCTTGGAAGGAATAAGGAAGATTTATTCCAAGTCCCACATTTTTATGTTGCGTATTAGAAGTTTAAAGTAATGAGAATAATTTAATCAAATGCGATGTCTTCTTTTAACATGTGATTAACAGTTATGATTCCTCTAAAAGTGACAATAATAATACACTGTTTTTTTTAATTTAAAAAATTTTTGTTAAAAATGTAGATTTTATTATTTTACAGCACCAGGAGATGAATTTGAAGATGAATTGTATGAAAGGTTAATACAACGCACCAATATAGTATATCAAGTTAAAGATAATCAGTTATATCCTTTGGATGAATATTGGGGTTCACCACTAAAACATAAAATGTTGAAGGATGATGAAGTTTATATATTTGATTTTGGTAGCGAATTGTATTTGTGGAGTGGTAATAAGGCAGATATGAAAAATAAAATTAGTGGAAAACATTTGTTAAAAATATTATATTCCAAAGGTTATAATTATGAAGACTGTGTCATTAATCCATTAGATCCTCTGCCAAGTTAGTGTAAATTTTATTTTATTTTTTTATTATTTTCTATCAGATAGTAGCCTCGAGGCAAAACCGAAGAAAGAAGATTATCGTCCAAATTGGGTGATTGTTGGAAAACTTTCACAAAAGGGTGAAACAATTCTATTCAAAGAAAAGTTTTCTGATTGGCCAGAATCCTCTAGATTAATCAAACCTAGTAATAAAACACCAGGTTCTATTAATCAAGTAACATTTTTATTTATGATTGAGAAATATAAACAATAATGCCGTGACAAATAGTTGCTTAGATGAGTTTATTTTTTTATAAATGGATAAAAACGGATAGCATAAATCACTGATTGAATTAAACATTATATGATTTGGAAGAGTTTCAGTTGTAATGTAAAATTTTCATTTTTTTTACAGCTTGAGATCTTCACCATGCTTTGCATACATCAATATTATTTTTTTTGATTTTATATGTTTAATTATAATGTTTTTCTAATCCAAATGCCATAATTTTTAAAACTATACATATATGTTAAGTTTGCACAAATGTTTTACATTTTTAAGTTGTTAATTTCAAAACGTATAAACTTTCATATTATTTATTAAATTTAATCGAAATAAGCACCATTAGAATCATCGATTTTTTTGCCAACGAGTCACAAGGTGATTGATTCCGTCAGTGAAAAAAAATTGGTGGGCGGGATTCAATGAAGTCGACGAATGATCCTTTTTCTTGGTTCTGATTTGTGAAGATCCTGTCGTGGAGAAAGTTATCGACATGCTTGAAACATTAGTTAACTGTAGGTGAAAGGTCTGGTGAGTATTGTGAATGGGGAAGAACTTTGATCTCGAAGTAATTCAATTTTTCTTCAGTGATCCGTAATCATATTTTTAAGAAAAAATAATCTTTTCATAAGAAGAAAAGTGGTTTTAAAACAGATTTTCAAAGGAAATGCAATATCAATCAAAAGAGAAATTTTCTAGACCTTTTTTTGGTCGGTTTACAATGCATCACTTCTCCTTAGCATTGATGATATCTGTTCAAGGCACTATATGCGATCTATCTCTTCCAGTTGATGTGGAAGAAATATAATATCCAAAGTTGAAAGGTTCTTTTTCATGATTCTCCATAAATTATCTAGGAGATTAAGATATTGTGAATAACTTGACCAATTGAGATTGCTGAAACACATTAAACTGAAGGTAATGCATCTAGGTGGGTAATTTTTCCTCTACAATAGTATGGTAAAATTTAGCATTCATCATTTAATCTTCGGACAAATAATGAAGGCCACTACAGCTTACCAATGCAAAGTCACTTTAGATGAGTGTTTCACAGCAGAAGAGACAAAGCTTGGATCATTAAGATTAGATCCAGGAGGACTTCAAACAAATCCATTAATATTGTTATATTTGCGGAATGTACCTTCATCTGAAAATAACAGATTTCTAATTACCAATAGTCCAATCCTAATTCTTTCGACAAAAAGCTAAACGACGTTGAACAGTAGCCATGGTCATTAGTTGCTTTTTAGAAATATCTGGAGCTGATTGCTAAAAATGCACTCGTAACCGTCGTTTAATATTGCGAGCGGATACATGTGCAAATGATTATTTAATTGTTAATAATGTGCATTGACTGTAGACAATGTAACAAAATGATTTTTGTTAACCAGCCGCTTTAGCAAGTTTTCATCCCTTCTGGTGGTCTTTAGATGAGGGTCTATTCGTCCTTTCGGTTGAACTCTTAAAGATTCTGTTCACAGTTGTACATGATACAGATAACCGTCTAGCAATAACATTCTGATGGTAACATTTTTCATTGAGTAAAATAATGGACGTTTTCTGTTTTCATGTGATGTCATTTTTACGACCCATTTGTAATGTTTAATAAAAAGAAAATTGCAAATAATTAATGAATAATCAAATCATGTTAAAAAATAATCAAACTTAATTAAATAAATTAAAGGATAATCAATAATTAATTTGAACCATTAAATTCCTTTATAATGCCTTATTTGATATAAGTCCAATAATATTAAATTGAGAAAAAACATTTCTAATGCCATAGTCAATACTGTATATCTAAATATTTTCAGTAATATATATAATAAATATATATTATATATGTATACAGTAGAACCTGGCTATTTCGGCATGGTCGGTGATTTTAAAATATGCCGGAGTATACAGTTTGCCAGAATAGAGAGAGTCAAAACAAATATCGTGATTGAAAAATGGGGATTTTCGGACCTGCCGGATTAAAGGGGGACGGATAAGACAGGTTCAACTATATATATACTGAATTTACAGTTTTGAAGAAAAAAATTGACACATCATGAGAGGATAGCCATTATTAGTATAGGCATTATTAATAAAGCATTTAAAACCATGCTTAAATGTTCAAAGTGAATTATCCAATCACATTAAAATCTTTTAATATTATTTAAAAAAAAGATTAATTGTGTAATAGTCAATGTGCCATATAAATGACTTGTAATTTGAAATTTACTTCACAACTGATGATGCCGTAATGGCGAAATATGTTTTGACAAATAAAAAAATATATATGTATATTTTTTTAAAAATAACAAATATATTATCTGTGTACTTAATTGTCTTTACTAAATTGTCTGTCCAACAATTTAATAATACTTTTAACAAAAAAATAAAATCATAAAAATAAAAAAAACTATTGAAATTACTGTAAACGAATAAAACAGAACGTTGTATATTATAATTTACGGTAAGTTTTACTTAAACTGAATTTGTCAAAGTATTCTTCTAAATGATGCAGTCAACTTATTTAAAATTAAAATAATAATAAATTTTAGTACTTATTAACAACATCAATATGAGTTTTGCAACATTTATTATTATGACAAGCGAATTCACTATTTGACATCTCTCTTGACCAATTTATTTCTGAGTTCAAACTAATTATTTTCATTAAATGAAAATCTGTTAATAAAAATTATTAATTATAAAGAATCTAATTGGTTGAAATTAAATCTAAACATTTTTTTAATAATACTTTTATAAAAAAACACTATTTAAAAAAAATATTTACTACAAGTAACAAAATAATGTGATTTCTGATCATATTATCTGCTGTTTACCATTTGATTCACTTCAATTCTTAACAGTCATCTGTTAAGTAATACAAAGGACAATGTTATTCTTTTCAGTTAATAAAATTTTCTAAATTCAATAAATTGTATTTTATTACTTTTTTTAACAATGTAAAACCACAAATTATGTGATTATTTATCAATTATTTTAAAATTTATTTCTGCACAGTTACTTTTCGATTGTTTAACACAGCAGCAAAATATTACTTTGAATAGAAATTGATTAGATCAAACATCTAAAAAAAATATATTAACTTATTGGAAAAATGCAAGTTTTTACGCTAATTTTACAATTTTTACGGTAAATTGAAAATACAATAAAAAACTAAAAAAACACTAAAAAATTATAATATTTTTTTATTCTATTTTCATTCCTTGTCTTGTTTTTGTATCAAAATATTTCCAATTCGTCTTATTACGAATGATTTGAGGTTTTCCTTTTTTGCCTTTTCGGTTATCGGTTCAATATCAAGATTCAATTTCTTTTTCAAATACAATTCGTGCCAGACATGTTGACACTGTATAAGCTTCACAAAAGTACAACAAGTGCACCATACATCCTATACGGACGCTAATTCCTAGCATGTAAACACAAAAATACCTGAAATACAGATTTTTAAGTTCATTTATGCTTTTAGCATCAAAAAGAGTCGAATAGTTTATTTTTCTATCGACAAATTTATTTTCACAAGCCGAAAACTATAAATTTGATATTGATGGGCTGAGTTGGTGTTTCGATAATAATCAAGATAGATGTCAGTTAGTTCACAATTTTTTCCATAAAATAGAGTACAGGCTGGTTTCTTTGTTGCGTAATTTTGTAGAATATCATTAGTAGTATCAATAAACTTAAGCATATGTATTGTTCTTCCTTTAAAATACACCGTTTTTATTACGTTATTAAAAGATTCCAATGCATTATTTGTCGACGGAGCAAAAATATGTGCAGTAAAAATATGTAACTAAAAAAATTTAGCATTCAAATTGATAAATTAGAGTAAAAATTATAAAATTAGCGTACAAATTTGCATTTTTATTGTATTTTCCATTTAATGTAAAAAATTTTAAAAAAATGTGCCTAAAATTGTAAAATTAGCTTAAAGTTGGTTCAATTAGCGTCTGAATTGTAGGAGAAGCAGGACGTTTTGGTACCGCCGTTTTGGTACCACTGTTTTGGTCCTTGGTATATTTATTTATATGATCTATTTATATGATACATATGATCAATATGATTTATTTATTCGGATGATCTGTTATGCCGAATTTGTATAATATTTAAAATATTCAAATATGAAAAAATAGGTATTTAATATGAAAAATTATCAATTTAAAATGAAAACAAGGTTTTAACAATACACATTGTAATTCAGCTTACCACCAAAGAAAATTTTAAATAACTATGCATTAAAATTTTACATTTTAAGTCTATTTAGTATTATAAAATAAGATTTTTTTCAAATTTAATTTATAATTTTTCATATTAAATTGATAATGTTTCATATTAAATTGATAATTTTTCATATTAAATAGCTATTTTTTCATATTAAATACATATTCTTTTCATAAATGAATTAAAAAAAATTTTGTATTCGGCAAAATTGCCTAATTCACGAATTTGCCAATTATACAAATTTGGTATAACAGATCATACTTACCACAGCTAAAAATTTTATAAATAAATATACCAAAGACCAAAACAGTGGTACCAAAACGGTCTGGGACCAAAACGGTGAGGGACCAAAACGGCGGTACCAAAACGGTATGTACCCAATTGAAATACACCCTTAGCTTATTTATTAAAATTTTATTTTTATATTTTCAATATTATTAATTTGTTATTTTATAACATTATAAGAAAAATATCAAGAGTAAATTCCTGTTAAACTTTACATACTTGAAATATATAAGAACTAGAAAAATACCCGTCATATATGACGGGTGAGCTGAATTTTCGACTGAAAATTTCTGTTTTAAATTTTAAATCGTAATTATTATACTTTATTATTAATTGTTTTGAATTCTGTGTTAATTTAACAGTTAGTCAAATAAATCGGCTCCCAGGGCCTTTCCACAAAGGTTCTGTACAGACAGAACCGTCTCATGGAGACTATGCAGAGCTATCTCAACTTTACGCGGGATTCACTCACTTTTCCTCCAATATTTCTCATTTTATCAGCATATATATGATCATAGTAAAATTTGAGCTTGACCGACAAACCGTGAATCAGATGATACCGACATTTTGCAAATTTAACCTAAATTGATTTTTAGAAATATAATTAGTAAATAAGTTATAGAAATCGTCATTTATCAAATAAATTAGTACTAAATTAAAAATTGTACTATAAAAGTTAAGCAAAAAAATAGAATTCATGTAAACAAAATTTAAAGAAACATTTCAGCTTCTAATATTTTAATAATCATTTTGCTGATTATTTTTTTTATTTGTCTTATCTTAAAATTATAACTTTATTCAATTTTAAGATCTTTACAGCTTTATTTTTGAATAACGTGTTTTTTTAATTTAAACCTCAATAATTTATTTAAAACTGCTATTCTTATTTTTCAATTTTAATAACTTTGCAGATATAAAAATTAATAATTTTTAATGAAATAAATTTCAATTATTTATTTTCAAAATTATATTTATAAAATGTTATTCTATTTTAATTTAAAACTTTTTCTTTTGTATTTTTAAAAACATATTTAACATAACATTTTAAATATTTAAATAACAGGCATATTATAATTTAAACCTTTGATATTTTTTAAAATATGTAAATCTCAATTTATTAGCGAAATTAAAACTAAAACGAAATTAACTAATTCCTCATGGTATAGTTAGAAATTGTATAAATGAAAAAAATTACAAATTTATGGATCTTATTTTTCATTTTTTTAAGGTCATATCAATTGAAGGAGATTTAAAACCAGTAGAGTTGACAAAATTGTTAGAAATCTCACATCCTAGTGTGCATATCAATATAGACGGTAAAAGTGTCGGCCGTGGTGGAAAGTGGAAAGTTTTAGAAGATGGAATATTACGAGAATTCAGTGTTTTAACTAAAAATGTCTCTATGTGGCATATAACTGACAATGAAGCTGTTGTTGTTCCAGAAACCAGTATGGGCCAATTCTTTACTTGTGACGCTTATATAATACGTTGGGATTATGAATTGACAACACGTAAAACAACGAATCTTTTGATCAATTAATAATATTTAACAGATGGTCGTTATGCACGTAGTAATAGAACGGGTAATTTATCATCAGCTTTCTTTTTCTGGCAAGGTTTATCAACGAGTATTACTGAAAAAACTGCCAGTGCTTTATTAACGATAGATTTGGACAAAGATCGTGCTACCCAAGTATGAATGTAATTGAACTGTGCAAAAATTAACAATTTTAGATCCGAGTTAAACAACACCATGAAAGTCCTGCATTTTGCAGGTTATTTGACGGGTCAATGATTGTCTATTTGGGAAAACAACCATCCCCTCCGATATTATCTTCTATATCTCGCTTACTTATCATAAGAGGGGAAATCGAATCTGAGGCTCATTTTATTGAAGTCTCATGTCAATCAGAATCCCTTCGGTCACGGTCTGTATTTCTCTTACTTAATGGTCCACATCGCAGAGGTTTTCTTTGGTTTGGGACTTATGCTTCTGATGAAAGCAAATCGTGTGCCCATTATTGTTTAAAACGTTTGGCATCAAAGTATATTTAATTTTAAATTTACGAATATTTTCGAATTTTCATTTAAATATTTAAACAATTACCAAAAGTTATTTTTAAAGAAAATAACACTTATCAACATATATTATTATTGATTTCGATGGATTTATTTACAAACAATTGTATGTTAGCATTTATAATCCAAAGCAATGTTCTTTAATTATTATGTAAAAATAAAGTTAAAGAAGTAGGAGTTTTTTCATTGATTTGATGATCATAAAATTTTTTCATTAAATCTTCACATATTGCCTTGTCCTGCTAATTATTAAAAGTGACCATATAGTTTTAAAATTACTTATATCAACTTAAAATACTGTAAGTACACTTTCTCACAAACTGTATCTACAAATAAAATCATTATTTTCTATTTACAAGAATGTTCTTATTTTGTAATGTTTGTGTGTATTTATATATTAATAATCCTCCCCAGATTGAACGGATAACTGAGTATTGTAGAGACTGCAGTACCAGCAAGGGTAGTGAGCCATAAACTCTGTATCAGGTGGAAACCAAAAATAGACAATACAGAACCTACTGACTTTCTCGCACGGCTTTAGATTCAAGAATGCGAGCTTTCAGTGCACGGATAGGCTTCGATTTCCCAGTCAGAAAGGACCAGTCATGATCCCTCGTACCGTGATTCTGTAGAGCTTTGGCTGTGTAAACACGTTTCGTTCAATGAATAAAGGGACACCGAAATATCCCCACATCATTTGTATTACTTAACCGAAAGTTCAGAACCACCCTTGGAATCACTCCTGAGTCTGTCTCCGCGGTACTGTCGAGGGGCACTGACACATCATGCATCGGGATCGGGTTCGAAGATTTTGTACATCCTTCATCTGCGTTATTTTGTGAAGCACTAGTACCACTAGTAGTGCCTTGGGTTCGGTGATCGATCAATAAATGTCTCTTTAACCATCCATTCATTTTATGTCTTGTGACAATTTTCCATTGGACATTGGAAAGGTTTGTAATCAATCTGACGCTGCGGCGTCGTGACCCTATTCACGTTTTTGATGTGTCTTAGTTCCTTCTGTTCCACAAAAGCTTTGAAACAAGAAGGATACGTGCATTGCATTCTTTTGATATACGCTGGAGCATTTTCGGGTACTATTTTCCTTGTTCAATCACTTCTGTCAGTTTTTCAGACACAGTTCCTTTGATCAGGTGTTTGAATTCCTCGTCAGTGTCGAGAATTCCTCTCTCATTAAAGCATTCCTGGTATTCGACCAGATCTTCTTGGCCGCCAAATAACCAGAGCATATCGCAGGCGTTACGCTCTTTCATCAACTGCTTTTTACGGCCGCTGACTTTTCTATTTTCTGACGCCATTTCAGAGTTTAATACTCTTTTTACCTCACGTACAACTTTTCGTTTATTGTGCTCAAAGAATACAATACGCCGTTTCACCAGTACCACACGCGCCTCGTCCCAGGGTCTCTGCATACCCGGCACCTGCTCACAAACACGAGAGACACTGACATCAATATTTACGATGGTTTTAAAGTGTCTATGTCTCGTGTATTTACAAAACTATAGGGTGGCCAAATGGGTACGCAGCCTCTAATTTTTGCATATTCTAAATCTACTCGTCAAGACGAGTATTTTGATATTTAACATGTGAGGTGTAAAAATTCCAGAACTTGACCTTTTTGCGCAATAAAGGTCAAATTTAGAAACTCAGAATTTTGTTATAAAAATGGATTATAAAAATTAGAGGCTGCGTACCCATTTGGCCACCCTGTATTAGTACAATTAATATTTATTAGGTGATCAACTAACGTATATCTCTACAATCATCTATTGTTTTTATAACTTTCGTAGCAGTTCTCTATGTGTCATATATACTTTTATATTGTTAATATCAAAACAATCTAAGAATATTTATGTTTGAAATAAAAATGATCAAGTAATTTTTAAATTATTGGGTTGTTGCATGAAACCGCCGTTACATGAAACTATTTGTTTTACAAAGACTTTTTGATGTTTAGCGAAGTGTTATATACTATTAGAAAGCCCGTGTTATGCTCTACAAGATTAAAGTAATCGTTTTTGCCTATATTATTTTTTTGTCTTTTTTAGAACCGTTAAATGGATTGTCAAATCGACAAAAAATCGCATTTTCGACACCTCCTTCTTTTCGCCTTTAATCGAGGTCAAAAAGCGAGTGAAGCTACCAGAGATATTTGTGCCGTGTATGGAGAGGACGCTATAGCTGAGAGAACTGCTCGTGATTGGTTTGCCAGGTTCAAACACGATAATCTCGACCTCAACGACGCTCCTCGTTCCAGAAGACCAGTCGAGATGGACGAGGACCAACTCAGGTATCTTTTGAAGGACGATGGCCACCAGACATGCAGAGAATTGGCCGAAAAGATGAATTGTGATTTTGCGACAATTTCACGCCATCTTCAGTCGATGGGTTTCACTCAAAAGCTTGGAACTTTGGTCCCGCACGAACTCACTAAAAAACAGAAGGATAAGCAGCTTTCCATTGCTGCTGAAAATCTCGCTCGACACCAAGGAACCCATGGCCACAGGCAACGTTTCTTATACAGAATCGTCACTGGAGACGAGAAATGGTGTCTCTATGTGAATATGAAGCAAATGAAAGAGTGGGTGAGTCCTAGAGAGAAGCCTAAGCCCAGGATCAAGAAAGAAGTGCACCTGATGGTTGGATTGGGAAGGTCTAATCCACTGGGAAATGCTTGGAAAGAACATGACTGTAGAAAAGAATCTCTATAACGCCCAATTGCATCGAGTCAATGAGGCAATTCAACAAAAAAGACCGGATCGACAAGGTCAGGTGATCCTCCTCCAAGACATTGCTCGACCACACACCGCAAAAATTGTCAAGATGGCACTCCAAGAGCTCGGTTGGGAGGTCCTTCAACATCTTCCCTATTCCTTAGACCTCACCCCGATGGATTACCATCTCTTCCGCTGCCTTTCAAATGAAATGATGGGTCTTAGCTTCGAAATCAGGATCAACTTGAGAATTGGCTCAACAACTTCTTCGAGACTCGACCTAAGGATTTCTGGCGAAATGGAATCAACAAAACTGGTGGAAAGATGGGAAGAAGTAGTGAACAATGAAGGAGAGTACATAATTGATTGAAGTGTTATTATTTTTGCTGTTAAAATTTTAAGATTTCATTAAATATATAATTAACTGAGTCATTATTTTAGTTGTTAAAATTCTTTGATTTCTTTGAAAATAAATGTTTATAAAACGGCGGGAACTTATGCAACAACCCAATATTATACCTTTTTTGGACAGTCACGCAAACTAGAATTAAACCATCTGTTAAAAGAAGTTAGATTACTTTTTTCAATATACAGTCGACTCCGGATAATTCGATATGCTTGGGACTTCCAAAACTTATCGAGATAAGCGAACAACAACATATTTCCCTTTGCCGATATCCATGCGTTGAGAAAAATCAGTAATTCTTCTGTACAGGCATGATATACTACAGAATGTATATATCTACGGAATGCCATGCTGACTTTTCCAATGGTTGATCCAGGACAATGTTATTCCATTCTCGTACATTTTTTTCTAGGCACAGCAATGTTGCAAATTCAGTGGCCTTAGTCCGCAGTATGTCGCCATCCAAACACAGACCAGCGTCATGTTTCTGCTTGAACCACATTAGCAGAGTGGCGTCTACATCTTCGTAGTTCGAAGGACGACTTCTCTTCTTCTTTAGTGTCGACACCATGTCCTAATACTCTTCGATGATTTTTTCTTTATTACTCAGGTAAGTTGACAATGTAGACTGCTTTAATCCGAATTTGGAACCACATCCTTTTGTTTCCAGGTAGGATTCGAGATGACGAATTGAACAATCTCATGCTTTTCTGTAATGGTTTTGCTGCTGCACGATCTTTTAAAGCTACTTGATTTTGATGCCATTACAGTCAGAGTTAGGAGCAGGGATATTTTAAACTAAAACTGAATTAATTATTATATTGTATTATTTATTGTATTAACCTTTGTTCGAGATAAAATCGAAATCTTTAGTTTTTCAACAAACTTGAAATAAAGCAATCACACTTTTTTATAGAAAATGTCGTTTTTATTTAACAAAGACAGATTTCAAATTTCAAAAAGTTTGATTTATACAAATTTACAATTTTAAACACTTAAACAAATTGTATTTTTTTTAATTTCACAACATATTACGTTAATTAAATATTATATTTATTTTTTAACATTTATTAAATGCACATAAAAAATCGAAAATTATGTTTCTCAAATGGCCCTGATTTTGCTTTTTATTTTGAATATCGAGTTACAGTAGAACCTGGCTATTCCGGCATGACCGGTGATTTTAAAATATGCCGGAGTATACAGTTTGCCAGAATAGAGAAAGTCAGAACCTTGATTGAAAAATGGGGATTTTCGGACCTGTCGGATTGAAGAGGGACGGATTAGACAGGTTCAACTGTATGCGAATATTTATACAGTAGGAATTCACATATTGTATCGAGGTATTCGATATCGAGTTTTCCGGTGTTAGTGCAACGTAAATATATGCACTATCAGCCGGGACAACCACAACATATCGAGTTATCCGAAATCGAGTTTTCTGGAGTCGACTGTATTTATTGATACAATAAAAGTTGGTAGCATATATATATATATATATATATAT
>MQRK01238934.1:9144-28609 GCA_001938485.1 Girardia tigrina | reverse complement strand
GGAGGCCCACTGAACCTGCAAATACTGGTTCCAAAATGGTGTAATTGTACTGTTTGGTAGCGCTTTCCCTATATTCTCTATGATCTATGTCAGTTTCATGTACTCAATCTAATTTTAAAACATGAAATGCAGCATTTATTGGGTAAAGTGGAAACCACGGGTCCACAAATTCCATATAGGTTTGTTATAGCTTTGCAGAATGAATGGAGTGAATACAGGAAGAAATATGTAGAGATTGAGATATCTCCAGAATCTTCTTTTCCTGTTCTTCCGAACAATGAAGATAGACATGATGATTATCGTTTTTTATTTGAATTTATTAAGGCAGTTAGAACACTAAAAGAAAATGGAGAAAGGTGATTCGGGAAAATTCCACGCATGTCTACAAGTGTGACTTCTGCAAGATGGAGCAGCAAAGCAATTTATTCATTAATGGCAGAATCGATTATGGAAATCAAGTATTTTAGCTTTGAATCATTTCATTGCATATCAGTGAGCTTCCGTGTGGTTCGGTGTCAGAGACATTACAGATTGGGGAAAGTTTACATATATTGGAGAAGCTGCCCAAATGTTCTTCTGAAGCATGGTTTAATTAACAAAATTGAAAATAAGCCGCCAACAAATGAATTTGCAGAGAGAGTTTTCAGACTTGTCAATGAGAAGATTTCCAAATGTAATTCAGTATAAACTCTGCGAAATGCTGTAATTCGTTACATAAACAATTTAATCAAATTAAATTAATTGTGATTTTTTAATATCACTTGAAATCGTGTCATGACGCCTCAACACAAGAAATTTTATCACATGACATTTCAACACATCCAACTCAACACATGACACTTCATCACGCAACTACTTTATCACGTGAGATCTCGTCACATCACACTTCCTCACATTGTTAATTTCAAAACATGCACATTACATAACAAATAATAAGTATAAAAATTGAAAATATCATCATGAATAAATGTTAAACAAGTTATTTCTTAACGTACCTTAAAAAAATTTAAACATATATTGGTGATGTACTGTGAATGTATTGAAATTAACAATTTGATAAAGTGTGATGTGATGAGATTACATATGTTGAGATGTCATGTAACCATTGAAATATAGTAGAATCATATTAAAATATATGTATTTTAGTTCTTTTTAAGTTTTGGCTTAGTTTTTTTAGTTTTTCAGTACATGAATAGATAATTATACTTCTTAAACATTATCTTTCATCTATCTTTATTCAATGTTGTAAATCTTGCAATGTCTCCAACTTTTTATGCTAATCTTAAGCTTTTATCCAAATTAGATTAAAATTATTGAAAAGATATTTTTGAACTTTTTTAAACTTTACTGGAAAACTATTGCTATACCAATAGTTTTGAATCATGATTTGAAGGTAATTTTTCATCTGAAATGTTTTAAAACTTTTTGAAATTCAAAGTTAACATACTTTTAGAAACTATTTACAGTTCAACTCGGATAATATTGAATAATGTTTATGGAAAATTTGAAAATCATGATATTAACCGAGAAATAACAATAACCGAGTTTATTTTTTTAAAAAATATAAATAAAAAACTATTTAATTATCCACTCCAATATACTTGTTTGTCTTTTTTTACTTTTTTTCAATATTACTTTTTCCACAATCTGCTCCAAACTATTATAAGAGTTTCAGTCATCCACATTATTTTCATTTAAATATTTTTTCAGATTTTTCAACGCCTCGAACGCCTGATTTCCAGTAATTTTTACATTCGAACTCTCTTCACGAATATCGACTTCTCGTTCATCAACATGCTGCAAATCATCAATGCCTAGTTTTTTGTTTTTTTTATCAAATCAACAATTTCTTCATCATCAAATATTTCAAAATACCCGACATTTTGGTCAACATCAACATAACTTTCAAAATTAAAATCCAACCCTTCGCGCGATATATTGAAATCCTCTTCTGCAGCCTTCATATCACCATTCAAACTAAAGCCAGCCTTTTTAAAACAATTAATAATCGTAGTGGATTAATTAATAAGGGACCAAGAATCCTTGATTAAATTCTAAGCCTCAAAAATATTTATTTGCATGGTTAATGTTAATGCACTTAAATTTTCTTCGTCCACCTCAATCATAACTAACAATTTTCTTATTACCATCCTACGATAATGATGTTTAAGAGCTCGGATAATTCCTTGGTCGCATGCTTGGATGATAGATGTAGCATTTTTTGGCAGAAAAACCATTTCGATATTCTCAAGTTTAAGTTTTGGATGAACCGGGCAATTATCAACAACCAGCACAATTTTATGATTTTTAAGCATGAGTTCTCGATCCCACTTACAAAGCCAGTCTCCAAAAATAACTGACGTCATCTAATCACTCTTATTACTAGTATATTCGACAGGTAATTTTTTAATAACATTAAAACAGCCTGAATGTTTATACTTCCCGATTGCAAACAATGGTCTCTTTTCTCGGTCATACTTACACAGACATGTACAGTAAATCTTTCTTTGGGCACTTCACCACCGTTCAATTCATTTGATTTTAAAACATGTGAGCCATTGGGCAGCGCTCTATATTATAAAGCGGTTTTGTCCGCGTTATAAATATCTACTGCTTTATATTTTTTCAATAAATTTTGACATATTGTTTCCAACCAAAATTCAGCACCAGATTTATCTGCATCAAGTTTTTCACAAAAATATTTTCATGTCTTTCTTTCATGTCTTTTCTTCCATCTATCAATAAAACTGGTCTTAATATCAAAATTGTCGTACCCCAATTTTTTTGCAAATTGTTCGGCTTTTAGTTTCAAGATTTCACCACTTATTGGTAAGTTATTCGCACTTGAATTTGAAAACCAAGCAAGTAGTGCGGCGTCTACATCATCAATCTTACTTTCTCTTTGTCTCATTCTTGAAGCATTACCGTTTTTACTGCCATTTAAAAGTTTTGAACGCAACTTGTGTATTTTACTTACGGTTGATGCATTGACATTAAAACGCTTCGCGACACTTGCAAATGTTGTTCCGGGACTTTCATCACATGCAGCAAGTATTTCAAGTTTCTTTTTAATTGTTAAATAATTTTTTTTACGTTTGATTTCCATTGTGTAAGTATTTTTGCTCAATTATGGTTCAATCTCCTTTTGTTTATTTGAGGGAAGGGCTTGGTCTGATTCAATTAAAATCCAAATGATATAATGAAATTTAAATTATAATTACTATTTAACTTTTATCAAATACAGCGCTTAATCATAGGCTTCCTCAACAATCATCAAAACGAGATGAGCCTTTTGCTGATCCGTATACGTCATGTGAATCAAATTTTATGGTAAAACTTTCTAAGTTCATTTAAAAAAACGCTTGTTAAATTTTTCGTCTCAAAATTTTTTTTAATTTTTGATGTTTTTTTTATTTTTTTTTATATACCATCAGAATTTGGCGACGCTCAGGATTCTAAAAATGTATACTTTACCTATAAAAAAGTAGGTGGATAAAAAGATCCAATAGAAAAGTACCTTGGAGTTTATTTTGCGTCACCCTGTATTTAATTAATTTTTAAAATAAATGTCATATTAACTGAATAAAAATCGCAATCTTATAAAAAAAAATCATGACATTAACCGAAGAATGATATAAACCGAAGTGATATTAACCAAGTTCTACTGTATAAATCTACTGTTTAAGTGCGAGTCACTTTTTACCATAGATTGTTCAATATATGAATGCTTTATAATATATTTATGCATTTATTTCAATTTTATTTAACCATCTTTCATGTACCTAAAGAAAGTGATATTAAATTACAAGCCTTGAGTTATAAATAAAATTGAAACAAATAATTTTAAAATAACTATAGAAAAATATAGTATTCATATTGTTTGTCTGATGCTCGTGGCAATTCGCAAGCAATTTATAAGTATTTTATTGTTACTTTAACAATACAATTATTGCTTTTTATTTGAATTTTCTGCAATGATTATCTATGTAGTAATGAACATTTTATTGACTCTACTTTTGAAATTTTAGTTTACTTTCTTTTCTTTTAAGATTCATTAGAACCTTGACTAAATCCGTTTGAAATGTTTTTGGAGAGCCAAGCAAAATAAAATTTGAATAAAATATCGCTTTTACAATAATGTTTTGAATTTTTAAAGATTGTATTTATATGTCCAACATACGATAATTTTTACATTAATACATAACCATACATCATTTTAAACAAATATGTTATAAAATTATTGCTAGTTGATAATAATAGAAGTTTTTCCTTGGTTGAATAAAAAAAATATTTTTCGTGGTATCTAACGTCTTAAAATTAATTTTCAGATTTATTTACTACATGATCGTTATTTCAAAATAAATATTTCAGTGGGTTGTGAAGTTATTATGGATAGTTAATTTTAAAGATATATTCAACTTTAAATGAAATTTTTGAGAAAACAAATGGATTCAATTAAATTTTGTTTTGATGACTTTTATGGTGGTATAGTTTTGATTGTTTTCATCAATTGTCCGATGTGTATCAAACTGATTCATCTGTCTGAGTGATGAGCTTTACCAAGTACCTTAAATTTTAGGACTAGCATAATATTTTCTCTGATTTGATGTGTTTCTCAAGAAGTTCTTTGCCGGTATATTCTGAAAGTTTCTTTTCTTTTTTACTATCTGAGCAAATGTTTCTTTTTGATTGATTACTTCTACTTCGTTTTCCTCCAGAACATATTTTCTCGACAAAACTTTTAATGTGTTCAATTTTCGTCGCGTCTCGTATTTTTAATTCTTTCTTTGTTTCAACATTTTTCACGCAATGGGCCTTGAAATAGGATGTTAATTCTTCTTTGTTCAATTTGTGAGACAACAGTTTGTACACCATTGAATCAATCTTCTGAAAATACTGTGCCACTGAATCACTTCCTTTCTCATAATTGTAAAAATTCATGAAGTCCTAAATTAATGAAGATAGTTTCTCAAAAACCGCTTTCAACCGTTCCTCAAATTTGATGATCTTCGGATCCACTACTTTATATTTTTAAATCAAATCTTTGGTCAGCAGTCTTTTGACAAATACATTTTGAACGTATCCTTCAATTTTAGAAATCTCGAAGAACCTATTACACTCCGAAATAAATTCGTTGATGTTTTGTTTTTCATTGAACGCTTCCAGAATCATGTAATTGAGAAAATTGGTATAGGTCACCATGTTTGAAGACAAAGATTCTACACAAAAATATATTTAATAAACTAACATACACACACAGTAGCGCTCAAAATGATAAGGACAGTATTTTTTTTTCAATTTTTAAAAAAAAATATTGCTTAAAATACTTAATAATATTAATAATTTATGAATTGTTTTGTTCATTTTTTATCGTAATTTCCAAATTCATAAATGGTTTTTATGTAATATCGATGCAAAATTTGTATAATATGATCCTATTAATCCTTTGTACGTATTTCAGGTAGTGTCCCCAGCCGGATCCCAGCTCACTGTGACGAGCAAAAATGCATCTTCAACTGTTATTGTAAGTTAATTGGAAATAAAAATTTATAAATATGTGATATTCATTAAACAGTTGTGAAAACACTCAATATTGCATATTTGTGTTCACGACAATTATAACAATTTATTAGTTACCATCACCGGTTCAGTGATTAATTAATAAATTATGATAAACGAATGAATTATTTCTAAATATTAATTTAAAGTGTTACCAAGAATTTAAACATCATTTCTTTTTAACTTGAAAGTATTGTTCACTTTTGTAACAAAAATGTATTTTCATTTTCGATTTGATCTGTTAAGGTATGTTATGTTAAAATAATTATATTGCCATATAAAATATAGCTTTATGAGTCTTAAAGATGTACCGGTTAGTCTTCAAAGTTAGACGATTAAGATATGTTAGCTGTTTTGGATGTCGAAAAATCATCAAGTACTCGAGATGGTATTTCAAACATCATTTGCAATGTTAAAATAGATTTAGTCATGTCTAAAGTAAATGAAGAACCGCCTGTAAAATGAAAGATAATTTTGAGTATAGATTTTATGGTTACGGTTATGGTAACTACAAGATTTGAGAGATAAATTGTCATATAAGAACACGGTTTAGTGAATATTCAGAACAGATCTATCATTGCATATGTTTGAAGAGTAAAACATCATTCCTTTAAAAAAATAGTTTTCTCTCTTTCAGAGAAAGTGTGATTTAGATCGTGAGATGGTTCATTGTGAATAATTATTTAACAAACTCTTTAATATAGTCATTAACATCAAATTTAAGAATAGTTAAATATAAAACATTTCATTTTTCTACGTCAATGAAATCTTATCAAAATTTAAAACAGATACAATGGCACTTTGGAGGTGACGTGTAAACTTTTCAAACTCGTCTGTGAGCTTGGCTTCTGATGTTGACTCCAAATATATATAATATTGTTACTCAATTCTCCTGGAATACTGAGATTTTTCCGCGATGGCAGCACTCGTTCTGACGATAAAGCGATCCGTGAGGTTTGTGTCTGAGGAGTAGGCCGGCTGCTTTAATTGAGACAAGTGAGGTTCTTCAAGCCAAAGTCAAATTAACTGTATTATACGAAGTCTGGCATTGTCATGCTGAATGATCATTTCTCAAACAGGTTTTATTGTTTGTAAGTTTGAAATCATATGCTACAGGAATAGTAGGTGTCTGTAAACGTTGATGGATCAACTGTTGAGAAGTTCGTTATACGTGAGTGATTTTGCATAGTTGTTGGTAACAATCAAAACTTTGCGATCAGATATTGTCCGTCTAGCAATAACAATTTTTTTTCAATTTTTTTTTCAACAAAAACACGGTTGTATTTTTTTAAGGTACGTCTCGAAGATAATTCCGTTTTTCATCGATCACAATGTTGTTTTTCTTAGCCCACTTTGCAAAATAAACATTCAACATTTTTGACAGCAAGTGACTATGATTCTCTTGTTATTATTAGTTATTATCAGTGACTTTTTTCCAAGTTCTTGTTATAATATGTGGTGAACACTCATTGCTTCGATGTTTGAGACTCTTGAAATGGCTAGAAAGCTTGTGTTAATTTTCTTAAAATATTTCTTACTCAATTATGACAGGTATCTTTCTTGGGCTTCCTGAATTTCACTCTCAAATAGTATTCGCTCTTCTCATGCAAACTCTTTCATAATCTGTTTTATTCTCCGAAGGCTGACGACTTTCTGTACTCCCCAACTTTCGACAAGAAAGAGATGGATTTAGTTAGCCGAAAAGTTATTTTGTGTTAAAGTTACAACGAAAAAATTTAAGTCGCATTGCTTTGCATTCATTTTTGAAACTACATCATATAATCAACTCTAATAAATTTATTTAGATTTAAATCTTGAATTTTCCAGTCTTGTTAATGATCTACCTTAGAAAATTTATATATGAAAGATCTACTTAAGAAATATTAACTATGACCTTCACATATTTTCTTACTGATAAAAACGAAATTCTTTCCCTGATGCAATTTTAATTTCATCTGCATTTTAAATTTCTTATTACGATCCAAAATTATTAAAATGTTGGTTGAAAATTTTTTAATTTCAAAATTATATCCGTAAATATTAAATTTTCCAAAAAGTTTTTTATAGTTGCAGAAAATTACACTTTTATTAAATCTCTTTTTATCCTTCTCAGCCTCTTCATAGTATACATATAGTAATTTTCTTACAATTCGCATTATACCACCTTTATTGATTCATCATTGATAATTAACAATCAAAGGACAAATGATATATTCGAACTAAGCGTTTTGAACAGCAATTGTTGGAAACAAAATCTGGTACCATGAAATGCTCAATAGATTTACGATACAGAAGACAAAGGATCTGTTAGTCACATGATTGATTTATGGTGATACAAGTTGCAGGATTTTTTAAAGTTTCTGTCTTGGTATAACCTAAGAAAATGTGGGTGTACAGTATAACATATTTTTTTTACTCAAAAATTGTTACATCACACATGCACACTGGATTTAAAGGGTTAAGAACAAAAGAATGTTTTATACTTACTTGTATTAAATAAGTATACAATTATAAATGACCTTGTTTAGGAGCGTGTATGTGCGAGAGGGAGAGAGTGGGTGGAATAGGAGTGTGTGTATTTTTAATGAACCCATGCTTTACCTATAAATAGCAAAATTTTCGGGTGTACATTGTACACCCAAAATGGCCTTAAAAAACCCTGATACAAGCGATTTATATTTATTGAAATAAGTCTTAAAGATAAGCCTAATTTTGATCGATCGTCAAAGTTAAATAATGAAGATGTGTAAGCTGCTTTGAATGTCGAAAAGTGATCAAGTATTCTACAGAGTGCTCTATAGAAAACCAAAGGATTTTGTGAAACCAAAGTGTATTTAATTAAACACGTGATAACGGCAAACAAATTTATATTTACATAAATTAAATCGAACGTGTTGCAACAAGGACGGAGGATATTTGAGCACATGAACAGCAAGCCTATTTATGAAAATATAATTGTTTGCCTTGATCAGGTATTTTATTAAATACACTTTGGTTTCATTAAATCCTTTGATTTTCTCCTGGGTACAGTGTAGATTTAGTACCTTAATTTAAAGTTGGTTAATCGAAGATTCATCGCCATCTTAAATTACTTAATTTTACATTTAGGGTCGCCTCATAAGTTTTTTTCGCAAAAAAAACACCAAATTACAATAAAATATCAAATATTTTATCAATCGTCCACATCATGCAAATGCGAAAAGTAGTCGCCATTGTGCTCAATACATCTCACCCAACGTCCAGGGAGGCTGCGTATCCCATTTTGGAAAAAAATCACGCGGTTTCTTGTCAAACCAATGTAGAAGATCTTCGTTGATATCGTTGACACCAGCATAATTCTTTCCTCAAAGCGCACAATTCATTGGAGAGAATAGATAGTAGTCAGATGGTGAGAGATCGGGGGAGTATGGTGGATGTGGTAGTACGGTGAATCCAAACGCATTCAACTTATCCTTGGTATTAGCAGCCGTATACGGACGAACATTATCGTAGAGATTATGAACATGATGGTTTCGTCCATGGAGTAACCGTCCGCGCCTCTGCTGAACGGCAATAATGAGACGATCCAGCTGAGTACAGTAGACATCTGCATTGATTGTATCATTTGAAAGTAAGACATCTAACAAGAACAGTCCTTTACTGTCCGAAAAGACGGAGGCGAGATGCTTTCGGTTTGTCAGTCTTCGTGCCTGTGTTGCAAGTGGGTTTTCATCCGATTTTCTCCATGACCTATTGTTGAAAGCACCTTCGTTGTCCAAATACACCCATATCTCATCGCAGGTGATGATTTGGGACAGGAAATCATTCCGGTGATAACTATCCAATAGCTGTTGACAAATTCCTTTGTGATTATCCTTGTATTTTTGCGTCAGATCGTGTGGCACCCAGCAATTTTCCAGGTATTGGTATCCCATTGCATTCAATTGCCGGCACACAGTGGTTTTATCCTGATCAATTCCCTCTGCAATGTTCCTCGTTGTTGCACGTTTGTCTTCAGTCAGAAACTCTATTATCTTCTCGTCTATATCAAGAGAGGGCCGCCCTTTGCGGACTTGATTGTCTGTGTTAAAGTTTTTTTCACGAAAATTGGAAATCCCCCTTTCACATGCTCTCTTTGAGACCGTTCCAACTTCAAGGGACGTGTTTGAGGAGGTCGCCGATGTTTAAGTTTTTCTGTATCCAGCATACAAAGCAGATGTTGCACTATCTGACTACGGTCTTTTGTAATCAATACAGTACTTTTACAGCCGATTTGAATCATTCGATGAAGTCATATAAGCATGTCAACGGTTCTTTTATTTGAAGACACAAGAATGATACTTTAAACGAATTTGGATGTTGTACGTAGATGAATTCTTTTTTTAAATTATGAATAGTTCTTTTAAAATTTAGTTGTTAATAAGTAGATATTTTAATATACAATTTATGGAATTCTTCGTACTTGTCACTGAATATTTGAAGCAACCTAATATTTATTTATTCCTATAAAAATCAAATGAAAGACTAAATGAAAACATATAATAAATAAATAATTTCGTTTAATTTAACATTTCTAGTTGTTCAAGACATTTAGTTGTTTTGAATGACGAACGATTCATTTATATTTTAAAAATCTTTAGATAAAAATTTTTGGGAACCATATAAAAATAATAATGAAACGTAATTAATCATAGATTTGGTAAAATTTGTTTGAAATGGTTTAAATTTGTTAAAATATTGAAATATAAATCATTGAAGAAACTCTAAGGTTGTGTATCCTTATGTCATTTCTCACGCAAATGAAAAGTAATTTGATATGCGACGTCTACCTTATTGTGGTTTACGCGAACCCTAACCGTAATTCAACAACGTAGATGAAATAAGTCTCTCAAAAGCCTTAAATATTTATGTCCTTATAATCATCTGGCTTGTTTGTGATAAATATCTGACCAATGTGTTATCATTGCTAAAATTTTAATCATAAATAGCAGTGGTTTCACTTTAGTCCAGAAAGTAGATTTTAGGTGGAAATCTGTATATTACGTTAAAAGATGTTAATTCGATGTTAATTCACAGTTGATGAGCTATTTCTAGCAGCAAATATTAGATTGTTTAAAAAATAATGTCGTTTTTTGAATGGTCCTGATTTTGATCATGTTTTGAAATAAATATTTATCATTTATTTATGTTTTATACATAATTTTAAAGCTTATGAAAAACTCTATATTTCTATGATACATTGTTTAAATATTAACTTTAAAATAACGTGTTTATTTAAATAGTTTCAATATGCAAAAGGCGCCATTACGAGCAATGTTCTTATATGAATTCAAACTTGTCCACAAAGCATCGGAGGCCGCCCGTAATATCAACGTTGCATTGGGCGATGGAACCACAAACGAACGTATGTTACAACGTTGGTTCAAAAATTTCAAGAAGGAGATGAGACTCTCAAATATGTTAACGGAAACCTGCTTTTGAAAATGAAAATTTGAAGGCTCTAGTAGAAGCAAATCAATGCACCACAGTTCGAGAGCTTGCGGAGGAACTAGGTGTCACGATAGAAACCATTTAAAACCATTTGGATGACATTGGGAAGTCGAAAAAACTGGATAAATTGATCCCATACGAATTAAATGACAATCAAGAAATGCGTCGTTTTGAGGCATCGTCTTCACTTCTTCTGCGGAAGAAGAATGATCCGTTTCTGGACCGAATTGTAACGTGTGATGAAAAGTGGATTCTTTACGACAATCGGAGACGTTCTTCTCAATGGTTGGATCACGATCAAGCTCCGCAACCATTTCCGAGGCCTAAATTGTACCAAAAAAAGAAGATGGTGACTGTTTGATGGTCTGCAGTCGGTGTTATTCATCATAACTTCCTATATCCAGGAGAAACAATTACGGTAGAGAGACACTGTCAGGAAATTGTCAAAATGAACCAGAAACTCCAACAACAACAACTAGCATTAGTCAATAGGAAGGGGCATATTCTTCTCCACGACAACGCTCGGCCACACATCGCACGTCTGACAATGCAACTGTTGAACGAACTTTGTCTCAGTGAGTTGGTATGGAAACAGGTAGTACATAGATACCTAACCGCTAGACTATTGAGGAATCTGTGTGGTATATGGTGCCTGTGTTGCGAGTGTTGTCGGTTTGCGGAAATGATAACTCAATGGCGGGAAAACCACAAAGAACCACAATACAAAACAATGGTTCAGCAGGATGGAGGAAACAATGATACCGATATGTTGAGAATTCAATGATACTGAGTGCTGATTTACTTAGAACCGACCGGGCACTTTTCCTCAATGAAAAAATAACATTTATGAAATAGAGCATAAAAATATAAGTTTGTTAAAGAGGAGAAACTTTAGTTTTAATAATATAGACACTAAATCTTCAATAATTTTTCGTCTATCCGAAGGCATGAAATTATTTGGGTATATTAATTGTTATACAGTTTTTGAACTCTTAATGATACGAAGATGCAAAAAATATTAAAGCGACATATCGTCAGTTATCTGAACCGATACTAGATCTGCCGAAAATGGAACCATAGCAAAAGAATTTATATCAAATTCGATATCTTTGAAGTATAAATAAAGCTATTTATGGAAGAAAATAAGTACGACATAATTGCTACTCATGGCTAAGACAACAGGCGATTGTATCTGTTTTAACCGCGTTAGTAAAATATATATATACATGAAAAGCAAGTTGAAACTTATCGGTGATTGTTGTCAGTCATTGGTTAATATTTGAGCAAAGTCACCTGTTAGGTGCACTGAGGTTATTGTCACAATCCGATTAACCTTTTAACCAGACAGGTGTAATATACTGTCGTGACGATTATCGCTACTTCATATGCTTTGAACTGAGTTAAATGACATACGAATTACTATAAAGAAAAATCTTGTAACTTCCATAATAGTTCTGCTGCGAAATGTTGCGGATGACTTTTATCGTCACGTCATCTATGAATATTTTGTACTTACCCTGCTAACAGATTTATGAAATACACAGCTAAAAAAATGTTATTTTCACAATAGACGAAAGTCTAACAGGTGATTTTATAATTTCTAAAATATTATTCAATTAAGTATAATATTATCATGAAGCAATTTCTAGTTTCAATTAAATAATTGCATTGAAATGGATTTGTTTATTTTAATAGAAAAGTTCTTATATTCGCCTTTTGTCAAATAAGTGCATAATAAATATTGATTATATTTGATTAGATGAGCTCGATTTACAAAACACATTCTTTGAAGGTTATAAGACTTAAAGTGTAATTACACTTATGTTCATTTTGTTTTCTTTTCTCGTATACTTTAATTATTTTTAATTAAAAAGGCAAAGTGATTTACCGAATGTTTGAGCAATGACACTCACGATTTTATATTAATATTTTGATCTAATTAAATTTTATATATTCCATGTTTTCTCAAATTTTCATCTACATTTCATTATTTCTAACTTCACGTATCTTAACTTATTCCTGTGGTACAGTTTTTCATTACTATAACTTATTCTCTTTAAAATACTTTGGATGGTTAATAATGAAATAAATACCTTAATAATAATGAAGATTAAAATACTAAGCTACAATACGAAGCTAATAACAAAATAGAATTTTTTACTGTACTCACCCCACAACGCAAATCAAATGAAAGAATTTCGAAGAAAGAATAGATCGATGGAAGATCAGACTTCAGATTTGTTCCCGAAAAATGGCTGGAGAAAATGCAGATGTGCCTGAAGTAAGTGTGAAAGAGTGGAAATCTGTACATATACCTTCCATATTACGCCGATATCAGCCATCTAATATTTTTTACTGTGACGAGACTGGTGAGTGATGAAATTATGCATTTAAGTACAGTAAATGAATTTCGTTTAACTTTTTTTTCATTTTAGCGTTAATGTAGAAACTTTTACCAGAAAACACATTAGCATTCAAAAAAGAAAATGTGTACGGTGGAAAAAAATCCAAAGATAGAATTACGGTTCTTGCCGACGCTAGTATGACCGGTGAAAAGCTTCCCTTGCTAGTAGTTGGGCCAGCAAAAAAAAACCTCGCTGCTTCAAAGGAGTTGCGAAATAACCAGTCTCATACAAAGCAAACTGAAAAAGCTGGATGACCAGTTTACTGTTTGAAGAGTGGCTGAGGAAATTAGATCACAAAATGAAGAAGCACAGCAGGAAGATCATTTTGATTGTGGACAACAGTCCTGCCCATCCACGAATCCAAGACCTTGAAAATGTCGAACTGGTGTTTTTGCCTCTAAACACTGCCTCAAAATTACAACCTATGCATGGGGGCATAATCTACACCTTCAAGCTTCGTTACAAGTAGAGAATATTATTAAAAAGATTAGCACCGCTTGAGGCGAATCGAGACCTTTCCTTCTCTCTGCTTGATGCCGTCTATGCATTTCGACTGTCATGGGACAGCATTCCAACCACTATAATTGTAAACTGCTTTCATCATTGTCACTTTCTTGTTCCAAGCAACGACGAAGTTTTAGAGCAAGATACACCCTTCGGTGACTGCGATGCAGAGGAGATGAACGAAACTGGAAACATTTTTGAGACTACACGAATGTTTCTCAATATTCCTACTGCTATTTTCTCCAAAGAGTATATAGAGGTAGAAGATCAATTTGAAGTTAGCCCTCTCTTGACTGACAAAGAAATTATTGAGAGTATGATGGCTCCTGATGATATGTTAGATGATGAAGTTGTTGTTGGTGATGCAAAGGAGATTCCACCTCCATCCATTAACAAGATCCTTGATTCACTCTTCATCATTCAAACTTGGGCAAAGAAAGAGGAAGGAATTACGCTTCAAGACCTTAATGTTCTGATTCACCTAGAAAATTTGGCATTAAATTTAAACAAAAAGACTAAACAAACCGTGATTACTGAGTACTTTTCTAAATCATGATGGAAATCGGTTCGAAATATACTGTGTTGGATTTCATATTTATTTTTATTTTTTCTTAGTAGAAAAGTGGTAAAAACTATTCTGATGTAGATTTCCTTTTTAAAGCCTAAGGTTTCACTAAAATGACTATTTTTCTATATTAAATTCGACATAAACGAGCATAATTATAATTTTAAAAAATATTTATTCGAGATAACCGAACCAAAATATTAAGGAAATATAGGAAACTTTCTTGGTGACAAAATTACCTTCGAGATAGCCCAGTTTGACTGTATATATATATTTAAAACCTATTAAAAAATATTTATTCCTGTAATTCCTAGTAGCTCTTCTATTTGCATGAAAATTATCACAAACTTCTTGCGGTACTGATTGAATGTTATAATTAGTTTATTGGAGGATCTTTTTCCCTTTTTTTTAGAAGTCCAAAAATCCAAAATAAACTGTGACTTTAATGGACATTAAAGTCGAAGTTTATTTTGGATGTTTGTATCGATTTCGCATGCACTCCAATTAAAAACCAAACATGTTTGATCGATTTCAGTCGATGACAGTCCATTTTACATACGAAATCCAATTTTGGTACATCTAGACTTTGATTACTCGGGCAGTATAGGTAGCTGCACCATGTATCATGACGATGGGACCACCAATTAGATAGACAGAAAAGATACCCTACTCCCTTCATCACTTTTTTCATTAACGAAAAAATTGTTATTTTATTTGGCTTACCCCTCGGTAATATTTAGTCCCAGATGTTACTGCAAAAAAGAGGTTTCACGATATAATAAAACTTTTGAATTTTATAATATAACTGATGGGTCATTAAATACTAGTTGTGCAATCGTAAAAGATAAATAAATTCACTTTGATTTAGTTTTACGAAAATTTAATTTCATTGCACACTAGTAATCTTCAGTTTAAAATATCCATTAGTATAAGTCATTTTAGTACCTAATGGTTAGGTAATACAATCAAAATATTTAATTTTTTGATATAATTACATAGCTTATATAGCAGAAAAAATATATTAGATGTTAAAAATATTTAATAAATGTGATAAACTTATTCTGTTTATTCAAATCTCATTATTTCACTGAACATATGTTTCTCTGGTTGTTTCCAGGACAAGCACAGCTCCTAATGTCTGTCAAAACACAACACGCTAATAATATATAATTCGCATTCTGTCACTAAAAATAAAATATTTATTTTTAACTTTTATTTGTTTGGTTTTTTTATAAGTCATTAAATTATGTTAATATTTTACACTCTTAAATAATAATGCAAAATTAAATCTCATTTCAATCGGTCGATAATTCAAAGTCTAATTAGTGAGCAATTACAATTTTAAAACTAATGCAAATTTCATTCATTAAGCCAGTTATGAATTATAATTTATTTTAAATGATTATCGGTAAATTGATTTGTGTCGCGATAACCTATGTATTATAATACGTAAGTCCTCTGAAAATGTAGTGTACCTAACATCATTTTAGAGGAAATTTATGGGCGACAATCTGCTAATAATATTTTTATATTTCAGGCAGCTAAACCAATGAGAAGAAATTAGTGATCATTATTATACCAACAACTTCTGTGGACCTTCAATATCAACTTATTTTGTATAAAAATTATTTACATATCAAATAAAGCTTTATTCTTAGTATTTTATTATTGAGTTGAAAATTCCAATTATCGATTAATTTTTCTATCTTATCAGATGCATAATTACTCTTTCAAAAACTATTTTAATGATATGAATTATTCAGTTGTTTTTCTTTTGTATCACATTGCTCAAAATATAATTAAACTGTTTATTTATTCAATATGTATAGGGTAATTTAGAAATTGTTTATAAAATCAATAAATAAAAAATTGATGTAATCGTCATCTCAGCAGTGTTACGTGACTCACATCATCTGGAAATGTTCTGCAAACTATACTGCGCTCAATAATAATATCATATCATCGATACTTTTATTACAAAATCAAGTCATGCTTGTGTATCAATTACGTCATTTAATCATGAAATTTTTATTCACATCAATTTTATTCTTTATTATATCAATTAAAAGAAATCAAAAATCATACAAATCAATAAAAAATTTTATTTCTAAATACGTTTAAAGGGTGCATGTTTAGATTTTTTTAAATAGGATATTTGTAATTATAAAATATAAAATGAGCGTTCATTAAATTTTACTCACAAACATCTTTTTTTTATCATCAAATAAAAACTCAATCAGACAAATATACAAAAGTTAAAATATCGATATATCATCAATATCATATTTATTATTGCTGTTTTGTTTCTTTGTGGTTTTCTCTGCAACTTTGTTTTTCGGCTTTTCAAATTTTTTCGATCTTTTGTAGAAAAAAACTCATAATAATTAATTAATGATATTGGTAACGAATAATTTTCATTATAAAAATCACAATCAAATAGAAAGAAACAAAAAGAAATCAATAAACAGGAAGAAATTGAGAAAACCCGATTTTTCACACTTGTGAAAATGTCAAAATTAGAAAAGAAGACATTTTTCAATATAAAAATGACCAAAATATGACAACGGAGAAAGAATTTTTACAGTAGGAAACATTACAAACACGATAAATAAATAATAATGATAATAATATTAACATATCCAAAATGTAAAGGTTCGAGAATCACACGAAAAACAACACTACACATCAACCAAATAAAAAGCGAAACAGACAAAAATAAAGATAATAAAAGTCAAACACAATAATATAGTTAATGTTGTTTTCTTTGAAAATCATGTTTGTATTTTTCTTTCTCCAAAATTTTTAATTTTATTAAACTTTCACCCATTACAGTTTAATTAGTCTTCTGATGATTACAAAAAAATACAGCAGCACAGCAAAAAAAGAAGAAAAAGCAATCAATTTTTTATTTTGATTTAGTTATATATAGTAAATTTTCATTTTTTTGTTTCTTTTTTGTTTTGTTGGGGATTTTTACTTTGAAGAGAAAAAGACGGAGGGGTGGATGATTTATTAGTTTGAAAAAAATACATGCTGAAATGTTTTTCAGCGTAACAATTGATTAATTTTTGAGAACAATAAAATTCGATTGATATATAATTTCGTTGATTTTTTCGTTCTTTGATCAGAAAAAGGAAAATGGGAGACTTGCTGTTGTTGATGATGTAATAAGGTTGATAAACAAATTGTCCGCAAACACAATACAATACATAATAAAGGCAATTATGAGCTAGATATTCCCAGACAGAGAGGATCAAAACTACTCACAACTACTGAAACGTTTTTGTTTGTATAGAAGTTTATGCTGACAATCGAGAGAGAACGAGAAAGAAATAGAGAATTAGAATAGAACAGCAATAAAAAAAATAAGTTAAACCACAATGCAAAAATTATCAAAGGCTTTCACTGTTCGGAGATCCGAACGCAGTTTCTTCCGAAGCGTAATCATCGATTGAGTTATTCGAATGGTGATTATCAGTTTCGTCAGGTAAAACATTTTTCAATTCACTGACACTTAGATTATTATTATCGTTTTTTTCATCGCTGAAACAATTGACAACAGTAACAGCACCATTATTGTTGCTATTACCATTACTGCTGTTGTTGGTATTGTTATTACTGTTAGTACCACTACCATGGACAATATTACCGGTCCCAGTGACACTGACGATTGTAGGGCTGGTTGTTCCACCTCCCCCGACACCGTTTTCTGGGGTATTTTGGTGGATTTCACTGAACATTGCGATTGGAGAATAGGAAATGTTATAACCACCGGTATGAGACAAGGACGAACTGTGATAGAAATAAGACGGATAATTAGTGGCGGTATACATGTCAGGACTGACAGGGGTCAGAAGATAGCCGTTTGCATATTGTTGAACAGCCATCCAGATCATGGGTACATGATGATCATATGGATAGGCGGTGGTTGAAGAAGCATTTATTCCGTTCATATCAGCTGTCGGTAGAACATAATATCCCATATAATTTGGGTATTCGGTCGGGGGGTAAGATTGACTTCGTTTCGTGATCTTTTTATTGACTTTTTCTTTTGATTTCGTGTCTTCATCTAGAAATAGTATTATTCGATAATAATGTATATACTCTATTTTATGACTTGTTTTTGTTTCAATGAAAATAAATTTTATTATTTATTTAATAGAGAATATTTATCATAAAATATAAAAATTACTTTTCTAATTTAATGTTATAAAAATTCTATATATGTAATATTTACTATTATTTTTAACATTATTATTACCTAGACAACTGTCAAGATTGTATATAGAATTCATTTATTTGATTGAAATACAAATGATTAATTAAATGTATTGAATATAATAGTAACTCGCAATCACAATCTTACAGAAATATAGCTAAGGTATATGACTTCAAATATTCGTATGATTATACAATTAAAAGATGAAATATAAATTTGAAAGTTATAGTAGAGAATAATGTTTTGAAAGTATGGAAAAGAAATGTTTTAACACTGATTTTCAGCAATTTATTCATTATTATTCAGTAGAACTTCGTTATTACAGACTTCACGGGACTGCAAAAACAGTCAATACAGACCAAGGTCCGTTATAACAAAGTTTTACTGTAAACAGTGATGCCAGTGGTCAATTTTTAAAATTTACCGCATGAAACAATGCTACTATGTACGGAATGTTGTACCCCCAAATGAAAATCATATAATACCTCCCCCGAATATCCCATCAAATAGAAATGAAAACATATGTTCACATAGATACAGAAAACGTTATTAGAAATTTAAATTATATTGCCTAATGATTTAGGCAACCCCATGAATATATTATTTTTTTAAAATTACGCTGAGGTGCAATTACAGGGTGCGGCAGCTATTTGAGAACAAAATGACATAAAGTTCAAAAAATGAATATACAACAGAAAAATAACATTTATTACAATTTAAAATTTTACATATATTAACACGTAC
>MQRK01238933.1:6605-17970 GCA_001938485.1 Girardia tigrina | reverse complement strand
ATGTGACGAATATATCTATTTAAAAAAAAACAAATCACCGCTCTACATTAAATATTCCATGAGTTATAATCGATTCTTTAAAAGTCGCTCAAGTGCCCGATTTATTTTGCACCTGAGTGTATATATATATATTTAAAATAATTTTGATAAATATTTTCATTTAAAAATTTAAAAGTTGAATGTTATTTTTGATTTGAAGGATGAAAAATTATTTGAAAATAACGATCAGCGGATTAATTATTAATTAAGGAAATAGTTGGAAAACTTGTTTGAATGTTGTTTTATAATAAAGACATAATTTGAGTAAAATGACTTCTGATATTAACGTTACAAATTCTGCTCACAACACAAAAATTTATTTCTATAACATTAACGATTTTTCAAACAAATATTTTTTTTATTTTGAGGAACTTAAACACTTTCTTTTCTCTACACAAACCATTATAAATAAAAATCAATATAGATTCCGATATTGTTATTTTATTAATTACAAATTCTAATTTTATACTCGTCTTTAAAATTATAAAGGTATTTTATTAAAACTTTGCCACAAAGGTATTATGTCGTCTTTTATTAAATTTACATTTTATTTTGTTTTAATTTAACTGTTTCTCAATTACATTTCCATTTCGAGAAAATTACATTTTCAAGAGATAACATTAAAATCACACTTTAATTTCTATTTTACTTCAATTAAATATTTCAAAAATTAAATATTAAGTTTTATATTCCCATCAAAATAAAAATTTACTTTATTACTTGATAATAAATCTTTTTATTGACTCTAAACTAAATTTTAATAAGCCTACCGTAAAAAAAATAATTCATAAACCTACAAAAATTATTTTTTTACATTAAATTCAAAAATCTTATTTTAACATATCTGTAACTTTACTTTACGAAATGTAATTGTTTAATTATTAATTTGATCAGATTTTAAATTCAAAAATTTTATGAACTCACCAAAGCTCCTAACAATATTTTTATTAAAGATATTTTTAATGTTTATTTTAAATAAATTTCGTTAGTCATTCATAGAGGATCTAAAGGTAACACATTTCAGGATTAATGATTAGGAAAAAATTTAAGTTAAAAGAATTAAGACAAAATAATATTTTTTATTTGTCAAATTATTTATTCTGTCTTGAAATTACAATTGAAAATTTATAATCTTCAGGGACTTAGAATAAATTTCTACTATGTTTATTGATTTGGTTCAGACTGTTTTTTAAGTATCTATTTAACAGATGCACGTCTCTAAAATTATTTATTTTTTATTTTAATATTTGAATGTTCTATTTTATTTCAATGGTTTCCACAAAACAATTTCGAGTTTTCATGCAAAAATATTGACATTGGAGTTAATTTCTTTGTCTGAAAAATATGAAAATAAAAGATAAATAAGGAAATGTTTTGAAAAGATATTACTGTATACAATTCTTCTTATAATTATGTAAAACTTAATATTTTTTTTCATTTAATCATTTAAATTCTTTAAAATAAGCTAGAATTATAAAATTGAAAAAGATGATATTGTTGAATTCTAAAATATAAAAAATATCGAATCCATGCAGGATCTTCAGGCCGTACCGCGCTTTTCTCGATAACGATTACAAATAGACTAATTGTGATAGTCAGAAGGGCACAAAAAATCTATCTTTTGCAAACAAAAACTTAAGTGTAAGCCTATTGTCTGATGTACAGCGACAACGCGGTGTCATTCTTCCTCTACAATTTCGATTTTGTGCTACATTGATTTTGTGAATTAATGCCTTGAAAATGGAAAAGTATCAAAAACATATTGCGCTGAACAATAACAATTGGATTCAGAATCCGAATTTGAATTCGGGATCCAAATATTACTAGACGAAAATGGCCTGTTTGCTCCAATTATAATCAAGGACCTGGAACAACTTTCATTTATGCCACTATCTGTACTTAATTGTTTTCCGTACTTAAATTCCGCATTTTCAAAATAATAAATATTTTATAAGCTGTCTCATTGAACAACTTTGTATACATAGAGAATATAAAATGCTTTTCGTGCAAAAGGTTTAAAATGAAAATCTTTCTCGAAATATATTTCAATTTGAAATATAAGTTGTTGCGAACAGCAAGTCTTAAGATTAACCTCTAAATGAATGTAAATCAACGATGTTGATGTTACAATAAATATGTGTCACACCCACAAACTATACTTGTACAGTATAGATACCACAGAAGACTCATTCTCCGTGTAACATTACTTCATCTGAGTTGTGTACAGAAGTGTTATCAAGTTTCTTTTCCCCAGAAAGCTTTACAGCACTAATTTTCACAAACTGCTGCAAGAACCTTTTGGAAATGATTGTACATCATATGTGATTAAAGGATTTGGGACTTTAAAAATGAACGACAATCTGTTTTCGACTTGGAAAGAGAAGGAATACCTTTAGAAACTTCAGAATAAAAACCGAAATTGTGTCAGAAAATAATTAAAAATCTCACTAGGTCTCTATGTACTATTTAAGGTTCTACTCATGCATTGCCTAAAGATTCTGGAATTCGCAAACTTTTTTCAAGTATGGCTCACTCAATTGTTGTATAGTTTGAATTTTCAACTATTTGAGCAACATGGCTAAAAAATTTCTTGATAACATCATCCCGGAAGATGAAACGTGAATTAATCTGTATGTCCCTGAAAGCTAACGTAATTCTGCTAAATGGAAACTCCCCGATGAATGTGCACCACACAAACCCCGTTATGGAACTTCACAACCATGAATTAATATTGACAGTATTTCTTGATCGTTGTTGAATCATTATATTGATTTCATTGACAAAAGAAGTACATGAATGATCGATAATATTAAAAAAAGTCGAAAATATGAGCTACTCAGTCAAGTTCGAAAGGTGACAAAAATTCCAAGGTCTACCTCTTACTCTTTCAAGACAACTCTCCCATTTACAAGCGCTTCGTTACAATAGTAAACGTAGAAGAATGTAGTTTCGAACTGTTGCTGTATCCACCAAGCAGTCCGGATTCAGTTTTCAGTGATTTTACTCTTTTTTCACCTTTTAAAATAGTCCTTATCCCTCAAGGACCAGACAATATTTATTTTCTTCGATATAAATCGATATGCACTAAAGGTGTACACTTGACTAATCTTCCGAAAAAATATGTTATAAAGGGGTCCATTTCGATATTGCAATAGAACTGAAAGAGAAAATGAAGAATATTTTAGGTTGACTGTCTCCGAATTTCATTAAAAATGCTTTTGATGACCTCATCCATCATTACTAGAAGTGTGTAGACCCTCAAGACTCATATGTCGAGAAATAAATCTCTAAGAAAAATTCTATTTCGCTGCCATTTTTTTCCTTGTTGAATCTTAGGACTTATTGACCGTACGACCTAATCTAATAGTTGAAAATATACCTTTACGTACGACATCTTTAAAAACATGAATATTCCATAATATCTTATAAAACTAAATCAAGCAAACCTATATGGGTTGTATCTACATATTCTCTTTGAAAGTATTCTTTTATAAACATTAAAGACGATATACGCCTTACACTAAATATCATTTTTTGTTCATTCTGTTAATTCAATTTTGACAATCATGTAATGAACAAATTTTACATATCTTTTGTCAAGTATAAATGTTGTTGTAGATCTAATTCAATTGATGCAATAAGTATAAACAAAATATAGCAAAATTTAATAATTCAAAAATTAAATTATCAAGTTGAAAAGATAAATCAATATTTTTAACTATTCATTTATTTCGTATCTTCGTTTGGTTTTTTTCAATTAAAGCTTTTCAAGTATATCTGTTTACTAAAAATGTTAAGTTGAGGTGATATATCTTTAGAATTTTTAAAAATTACGAAAACGTTGAAAAAGTATTTAGTGTTTAAAAAAACAACTATTAAAATGAGCTAAGTATGGAACTTTCTGTTCCACTTAATATCTTTCAAATATATAAAATTCTCATAATATATAAAATATATAAAATTAAATATTTTTAATAATTACGAAAAAAATCTTTCGAAGAAATAATACATAGATAAATTTTGTGCTATTTAATTTATTTTGTACGACTCGAAATTAATATATTAGTTTATTTATATAGTAAATTACCAATGCCAGTACAATTTCAGCCTTTTTATAAATGATTTAATAAATGAGAATAGTGTAGTACACCAAATTTTATATATTTAAAATGTCAATTGTACTTTTCTACTTCTAAATAATTTTTTTTTGCAATATGCTAGAAAAATGGGGTGTGTCGATATTGATTCCTGAATGATGGGGTGAATCAAGGGACACGATTTTTGTTCGACTTGATCCGTCCCGGGTTTTATTATGGTACGCGGAGGTTTGACCACAGATGGTTTGTCCATAGGTAGTTTGTCCCCAGCTTTTAATATTTTTAAAATATAATTTGATTCTTTTATATATTTATTGGACATGCTTCGATGATTACATACATCATCATCAGCAATATTTGTAAATTTAGCATTTTAATATTTGTATAGTTCTCCATGATTTGCTTGTATTGGGTTATTGATCAAAAGACGTTGTCATTAACACAAAACTTTATTTCTAATACAACTTTCATTATTAAAACAAATTTATGAGGAACAATATTTCAGTTACATAAACCAGATTTTAAAATTCTAAATATAAATCATAATATCGATGTATATATATATATATATATATATATATATATATATATATGTTATTTTATTCAATTTTGCATAAATCATATTTTGTTTTTGTTTTATTAATTTTTACAATGTTTATTAATTGAAATATAAATTTAGATCATTAAAAATATTTTAATGGACATCTGTAAAAATTCAATTCCTAAATAATTTTTTCTTTAATTTTAAATCATTCAATTATAAATTATTTTTTAATAAGACTTTCCGTGGACAATTAACTTCAATAAAACATTATGATTTTAATTTTAGAACTTGATTTTAAAATATTCAATAAATTATTTTTTTTAATAAAACTTTTCTGTTGATAATTAAATTCAATAAGCATTATGATTTTTATTTTAAATAGTGTTACAAGATATATCAAAATATTCTTTACAATATTCTTTAACTCCGAAGTTGTTATTTTAATTGTGATTTTTTTAAAACCTAATTTTTATAAAAGTTGTTCCAATTTAATTAGTAAAATATTATCATTACACTATAATTTTTTATAAAAACTTTTTCATTTTAATTACTAAAATACTATCTGTGAACTATAATTTTTATAAAAAGTTATTTCAATTTAATTAGTAAAAATATTACCTTTAAAATATTACCTTTTAAAAAATATTACCTTTAAAAGACGGTGCCAGACTTATTTTTCCAGCTTTACACTATTCCTTTTCAATTTGTCAAAGGCGTCAATCCAGCTGCGTTATACTTTTTTTTACCAGATAAAACACGTGCCACGTACGATCGATTACTCTAGGAAGTAGTGCGTCTCATTCCGTGGGCAGCACCAAGAATTATTCTCACCGATTTTGAAATGGCAGCAATGGGTGTATTTCAAGAAAAAATTTCTGATGCTCGTACTACAGGCTGCTATTTCCATTTTGCCAAAAGCGTAATACGAAAGGTACATGAGGTTGGACTGAAAGTGGATTATGAAACTAATAAACATGTACGTATCGCTGTTCGTTGTTATGCCACCCCCTATCTCATGTACCAGTACAAGATGTTACAGAGGCCTTTGAACTGTTATCAGACTCGATGCCAGCAATTAATAACATTGACGAGGTGCTGACATACTTCAAGAACACTTACATCCGAGGAAGTCGCATGCGTGGTCGTGGAGAAAACTACAAACCTGCCTTATTTGCAATTGAAACTTGGAATCAAATGCAGACGATTGGCGATGGTGTAGCACGAACGAAAAACATTTGCGAAGGATGGCATAACAGTCTACAGTCGCTGCTACCATGTGGCTTTTCCTTGACGGTCTGATTATGGACTGCACGAAGCAGAAAATAAATTTTTTGCTAGGTGTTGCTGGAGCAAATCATCCAGCTGAGAAGCGATACAGAATCATGTATGAAAAAGTACAACGTGCTGTTGAGGCATATGGTCAAACAGATGTATTGACATGTTTGCGTGCTATTGCACATCTGTCATTTAGTTAACCATAAAACTGTTATTCCATTAATTACAATATTTGCATGACATAAATATTTTGATTTGAGTTTATCATTTATATGCGGTCTTCTTTTTGAATACTTTCTGTTCAATATTAAATCAAGTAGGCCTGGCACCAACCTTTATGTGGATCAAAAACAAATTCTTTGTTTTCATATATACAGTATATATATATATATATATATATATATATATATATATATATCACCTATGGTCAAACCCCAGCTGTGGACAAACCACCTATGGTCAAAGCACCTAGAACCTTTATTATAACCGGTTGTTTTGGTCGCCGGGTCGATCGTTCCGTTTCCGCTAAACAACCCGTGGTGGAGAAGTTGCAGAGCATGTGGATATAAAATTAAAAAAAGAAATTATTAGCTCCAGCAAGTTAAATTCAAAACGCGCATTTAAAATTTTATTGAATAAAACAAAAATACATTAACAGAATAATTTTTTTGATGTTTGTAAAATTTATATTTGTGAGATAATTTGAAAAGTATTTTATTTATGTAAAGGAAAATGTTGCGGTACACAACATGATGTAAATATTAATTTGTTTCTAGATTTATTTGGAAGGATCAGACGCTGTTCCTGCCAATAATCAAACGGCTTATGATTATTTCAAAAAAGCTACAGATGCCGGAAATGCAATCGGTATGAGTGGTCTTGGTACAATATATTTACACGGAAAAGGAGTTCCTCGAGACTATCAAAAAGCATTTAAATATTTTTCCATGGCAGCTGATCAAGGTTGGGTAGAGGGACAGTTACAACTCGGGATAATGTACTTTAGTAAGTAAATATTTCCGTTGAGAAAAAGGTCGACTCCATTAATTAATAGAAGGCCTCGGGGTTCGTCGTGATCATAAAACTGCTCTAAAATATTTTAATCTTGCATCTCAACATGGAAATGTTCTCGCCTTTTATAATTTAGCTCAAATGCATGCTACAGGCACTGGAGTATTGCGCTCATGCTATACGGCTGCGGAAGTAAGTTTCATTTTTATCCATTTCTCTTTGTGTTTAGGAATGTTTAAAAATTGCATTTTTTGTAGACGAGGTTGTCATTGTTTTCAGTTTAAATCAAATAACTATTAAAATTATTGATTGAAAACGGGCTTATGAAATATAAAAGAATTTAATTAAAATTTGTAATGATAATCAAATAATTTTTGTCCAATAAAAAATAATGTATATAAACTCACCAAGTCAATATTTAACCGGATGATATTTAGGAGACCACTTAACAATAATTACGTTTGGGATTTGACTCATCTGTTTTCAATTTAATAATTGGCTTACGGAAATCGGGAAAGATAAAAATGTATTGATGGTAACTTATTCAATTTAGTAATTTAATGAAATATGACTTGGTTTTAATACCAAAATATAAATTCTTTATCTCAGTATTCCATTTGGAATTATTGCCCATCATCATCCGACTGAATGGGGTTGCCTTTAAATTGAAATCATTGAGTAATCTTTTTTTGGCTGTTCACATTAATGCTAATCGATTGGGAAGCACAGTGACACCTAAATCCTTTTGGTTCCAAACAATTCTCAAAACCCTTTCGTATAGGTGATATTACTTGCTTAGGTTTAACTATTCTCAATCCTGCTTCAATCAATTCGGAGATCAAGAAATTCTATTTTTACATATTTCATAACATTTGTGTTTCTGAGAAATGCATTTTGAAACTGCAACGTAACATCGACATTTTGTACATATTCTAACCCATGGGTGTCCAATCCAAATCGTTTGGTGGGCCAAAAACATTACTGAGCTGAGGTGGGCTGCATATATAAAAATAAAACAAAAAATTATTAAAAATATTTTATTATCGTACAATTAATGTAAAACTTGTTTTTGTATATCATTTGAGATTTTTCCATTCTTTTTACAAGTTTTTATTACGTTTCATTTGTTTGTTTGTCTGTCTGGATGCATCAAATCTTGCGATCGAAAATTCACCCACTTTCCGTTCACCTAGCGACATGAAACTTTCAGGACTGATGTATTCTAGGTGACAATACACTTTTTCACTTTTTTTCACTTTTTTCTCTCATCATTCTTTTATATTTTCTTGAAAATTAAGTGTTCTTAAAGACAATTGAGACCAAGTTTTAACAAAAACTCTCTTTCTTGTTTCAGATTTAAATCACACTTCCATGAACTTTCTCATCTTTGGTTTTTGTGAGCAAAATTATTCAGTTGAATAAATTTATATACAACAAATCATTACAAATTACTACAATCCAAGTCTTTTAATGTGTGAAGTGGGTGAAATAGATACAGAACCGCAAACATATGACAAATTATAAAAGCTTGTACACCAAAAATTTTTTGGCATGATTATTATTAGCTTACTTTCTATATCGGCATATATATATATAAATATATATTTATTCATGGAATTTAGAAACCTGTTTTTGAGGGCTTTTTACTCAATCGATTTTCTTCAATCTTTTTTCTTCAACCATTGTACTTTAAAAATACCTCACCTTAGTAGGACAGCATTTCAAAGTCAACTTACATTGAACATTAGTTTATTAATCTCCTTGAAAATAACAAACAAATTTAAATATTACTTCAAGATGAAACGTTTTAATCTTTATTAAAGAACAAAACTTATATATTTGAGATAAAAAATATTTTTTTTGTTTTTTTTGTGAAGTTACTGAATTAATAATTTTCTCCAAATGGATAGAAGTTTTTTGGAAAAAATATTTAACATCTTTTGCATCAAATTGTTAAAATGATATTAGATATTGAATCGAAAATGAATATTCGCAAATAATCAGTTTCTTACTACACAAAATTCATAGAAGAATTATAGAAATATTACTAAGACAGTCAATAAATACGCTTTTAATAAATAATGGCTTTTTTGTATAAAAAACTTGATAAAAAGGTCATTTTGATCAATTTGTTTTCATTTTAGCGGTAAACTGTAAAGCTAAAAACCACCCAAAAATTAAAAACAAACCAATTTTAAGGAAATTATCTTCCTGAGTTCTCAACTAATATACAAATATGACACATGAAAATTTCCTCAGTTGAAATTTTTTTTAAGAAATACTTTGTAAATAAAAAATTATTTTTACCAAAGTTTCAAACGGATTTTTTATCAGTTGTTTAAAAACGTGGCGGAACGTGGTCGATGGAGTGGTGCTCTGATGGAAGCTCATCGATCATATAAACAAAAACATTACAAAGAAGCGCTTATTAAATATATGCTGTTGGCCGAACTGGGCTACGAGGTGGCACAAAGCAACGTAGCATATATTCTTGATCAAGGTAATCCATGAAATATCCATTACATATTTTATTATTTTAATAATAATTTTTAATGATTTATTATAATTTTAGATTTTATAGTTACCTTTTCTTGCATTAAGTTTTTCGATATTCATTTAATATAAAATCGTTCTTTTAAATAGGAAAATAATATTTTTTAAATGAGGTATCAAAAAGAGGTTTCAAAGTATCTTTCATTCAGGGATTTATACAATCTAGAAACATTTAAAATTTTGAAGTTTATTAGCGTAGAAATGACGAGTATAATTCAACACATAACGTACCACATACTTCTTTACGCACTTAAGAATTTCTTAATCGTTATCGATTGAGTTTCATATGCGTATTAATTATTTCCGATTGATATTTTACAAATTTTAATTTATATAATCGTGAATCATATATGTATGAAAAGGGTAATCCTCTGTATACATAAAAGGTTAAAGAGTCATGTGAGCCAGCAATACAAGTCTTGATTATATTGCTTTCTTAAATTCTGATTTTAACAAACAGTAAATTATTTTTCGCTTCAACACGAGAAGCCAAAATAACTTACATTGGGAAAAATCATAGAAATATTTGAAAAATGGTGATAGATTATCGTTAAGAGACACAAAGTCGTCAAATTTTATTGCGATTAATTTTAACGGATCAACCGTCAGGCGAAACTAGATCAATACTGATAAACTGACCTTTACATATCGAAAGATTGTTTACATAATCGTTTTATAATTCCTAAAACCTCAGAATATTTTCAATAAAATAAAAAGGGATGGTCTTTTCAGAATGATTTTTGGATCAAGAGTTTTAATCATCATTGCTTCACACATCACCCTCTTCTAGTAATTATCAAATTGGGAACACAACATTTTAAAATTGACTGAATTTACTACACTTTCTAAACATTTCTTTCTATGTTGAGCAATGTAACTCTCACCCTCTTTTCGGTTATATTCCTGGATTCGTTTAAGAGATGACGACATATCTCTCCAATTTATATGGCATCACACCCATTACATTTAAATTGGTAAAACCAATTGGAACGTCAACCAATAGAAGTGATGGAATTTTATTCATCCATTATGATTAAAAAATTAAAACAGAAACTTTCAAAGAAGAAAATTCAGCTCTTCCGTCATATATGACGGGTCTTTTCTAGTCTTTAATGAAAATAAAGTCTAGCATTGTCTATCCATTCATTTAAGTGTAGTTTTTGATGATGAAAGTAGATACGAGGAAAGATATTTTCTATTTGAAAGACCATTTTTATGGAAAAAGAATCAGTGATTGTAATATAAATATTTTCTGTATGAATTTTTAAACATTAGTAGATCTGTGTTTAAGTAAATATTTACAAGGTCCCTTTGAACTTAATACAAAGGAAAGCTCAACAGTAGTAACAATAAAAAATAAGAAAGAATATGGAATTTATTTGTTTCAGAAAATAAACCATAATTTCGATTTTTCACTCACTTCCCATGGTCTGATTGAAATTAAATGTTTTCATAATATGTAAACCCGATGACAATACGATGACAGTAAACAGATGGTCGCACGATAATGAAAAATTAAATTATAATATATGTAAATTCCAATGTGTATAAAAATTGAAATTTTTACCATAAATTTCAAAAATATTTGTTAACTTTTTTTCCTGCCAGAAAATATTAAAGAAATTTGTATTTTAGTTTTAATACATAATTAATGTATGTATTATCTGCATAAAAATTTTCTAAATATTAATGCAACAATTTGAAAATCACACATATTGGGGTTGCGAAATTATTGTCCATTATTTTTTTGGTTTTTGGATTTACTTTTGGATTAATTTTGGATTATTTTGGATTAATTTTCATGGATTTTGAGAAACGCAAATTTATAATATATATATATATATAT
>MQRK01238931.1:2338-12947 GCA_001938485.1 Girardia tigrina | reverse complement strand
ATCGAAGGTAATAAAAGACATGGCTGAAAGCATGAGCATTAAAATGTGTTACTCGAGCCCTTACCATCATAATACGAATGGAATAGTAGAAAGACAATTTCGGACAATTAGAGAATATTCTAGAGAGAATATATTAGAGAATTATTCGCCGTATATGCTTGAAAAATAGGCGCATGTCGATAAGTAAAATAACAGGAGCTTTCAATGCAGCTGGAATGATACATGCATCACGAAGTACAGTGAATAGAATTTTGATAAAGTACGGCTTAAAAAGTCATTATGCTGTTTGCAAGCCTTTATTGAATGGAAAGCACCAAAAAGAGTTGAATGGGCTCGGGATAAACAAAATTGGGACATCCATTAGTGGTCGAATGTAGTTTATAGCGATGAATCTATGTTCCACACATATAGCCACACTCGTAGCGAAATTGTTAGAAGGTTTGACAATGAAAGGCTTAGTCACATTTGTACTAAGAAGGTCCTCCAACACGGTGCCCAAGTTCATGTATGGGAATCTTTCTCCAGATTTGGTGTTGGTATCTTAAAACGGATAAACGGAAATTTAAATTCGAAGAACTATCGAGACCTAATTGTCAATAATAACATAGACATTACAGGCAATGCTTGGTATTCCCTCTTCCAAATTTTATACTTCAGCAAGACAATGTGCCTTACCATGGATCAGCATCAACAGTGTCTTTTTTGAAAACAAAGAAGATAAATACTCTTGATTGGCCTGCCAACTCACCAGATATAAACCCAATTGAGAATTTGTGGGGTATTATAAAGAGAAAAATAAATAATATGGATACTTTGAATTCAGAGAAAATGTGGATAGAAATACAAAAGTTATGGTACAACATACCAAGTTCTTTATGTCGTCTACTTGTCGATTCGATGCCGCGAAGGGTGTCTGCAATCATCAAGATGAAAGGATACCACACAAAAAATTAAAAAAAATTCTTATTAGTATATATAATATTTACTTCCACTTCATCGTCTTTTTACTTAGGGCATTTGTATAAGTGATGATTTTTATGGGCGCGAACAGACTTTTGGAACGCACTGTAATGCTTGAATATTTTAAATTTTAATATCTTTAATTTTTATTGATTTTTTTATATTACATAAATAATTATTTTTTTATTTTAAAAGAATTATTTTAATCCATTTCAGCTGTTTGGGACCAGCTGTTTGGTGGAAACAGATTTATGAATCGTTCCCTAAACGTACTGGTTCCCAGCAGCGGACTGGTGTCGAAATAAATAAATAATAAAATATATATTTATTTATTGTCGTGTGGGCGAAAGAGAGTTACTGCAATGTAGTAGCATAACTGAAAAAGAATAACCTTTTAAAAATAATTATTCAAAAAATATTTACAGGATAATATTTCATGCACTCATAACATATGACCATTTACCAAATTTCCTAATATTCCCGTATTATTATTCTGAGGGTAATCAAGCAAAAATATGAAACATAATTATTATGAAATGTAATTTTTGGTAAAAGAAATAATTTTAAAATTGTTATATTTTGTTAAAAATGTTTTAGAAATTCAAAGGTGTGGCTTATAATAATCTTAATAAAACTACTTTTAAATACTTGTTACTAACATCTTTCCCTATCATTTTTATATAAACATTAAGAATTTTCTTTAAAGAGGTTAGAGGATCTCGTCTGTCTATACTAATCTACATGTACTATGGGAAGAGGCTTCACTGTACTTCCGTCGCAAAAGATGGAAATGATGAAATTCGATAAAGAGACAAGAAATTTGCTGGAGTTAAATAATGTTGAGATTCCTTAATTTCAACTGCAAATGTCTCATTGTAAGAGATCACAACCGTGTCTCCACCAAAGACAAGGACAATTAGTCAGTTAAAGGAAGTAATTCTGCTCATTTCTGTTACTATTTTATGTATTTTTTAATATGTACACAGAAATAATATTTCATAAAAACCTATTTAATTCTGTAGAGTAACGTTCAAATAATTTGTTAGTTTCAGAATGAAAAATATTCCAAATGTATTTTTCCATAGTTTTCTGCCATACAACATCCAATAATATCAACAATTAGTGTTTCTGAAAATGATCAAAACATTCACTACTGAACAGAGGGAATATCGCAATTTTCTGTGAAGCACTCAATTGTACACGGGCTTTCAAATTTATCAATGTTTACATTGAGATTCAGACTTTAGAGCTTTACCCAACCAGAGATATTTACTGTTGTTTAAAGATCTCTCGAGGCTGCTCCACTTTAAAGGCGCTTTATCACTCCAGGCATCATTGACCAATTGGAAGTGGCAGTGTCATGGTAAACTATCGCAGATACGTCATATCCTTCTATTGACTTGGCCACTATTATTTGTCGGTGATCATTGAAAATCTGATTATTCATCAAACCGTCTGATCGAGATCTTTATTTGATCGAATCTAGTCTTACTGGGTTAATCAATTAATTAACGCCTTAATTTAGTAAAATGTTAATTTAATCTCTTTAAGTTATTTGAAATATAAATTTAAAGGAACAAATGTTGATTTGAAAAAAATATTTTGTGATTGTTATGAGTTGTAAAAAGGAATTCGTCGCAGTTAATATTAAAAGATTAATTGTTCGTTAATTTGTCATATGTAATTGTGTTTTAAATTAACGGAAACTCCGTTCGCTGAATTGAATGAATGACGTTTAAAATGTGAGTTGTAAAAGCGATAGAAACAAAAAATAACAAAAACATCGAATTGCTTTTCTGTTATCATTTATGTAGAGTGAAAATTGAGATCGAATTTTACTCCATTCTCAGAAAAATAATGAAACTGGTTACAAAAAAATTGTTTGAGAACAGTCCATGGTTATCGTTTCCGTTTACCGAGCTTCAACGACGAACGGATTGGGAATCCGGATAAGCCAAAAGACCAAGTAAATCAGCTCACTTAAGAGCCTGAATCAGTAATTGTAAAAAGGAAATACTCAAGGAAGTTGATCCAGGATTTTCAGAACACCGTCTAATTGTTCTCTCAGGACCCCTTCGTTCATCTACATCTAATAACCATCTGTTGCGGCCCTACACAACAACAATAAAAAAGACAAAAACCCAATCCAACTGAAAGAAACAAAAACAATCCAAATCAACAAAAAATGTGATAAAATGTTAATTATAAAATTGTAAACAAAATTATAATTTTTAGGATTAAAAAAAATAAATTAAAAAAGTAAATGATTATTATAAAAAGGAAAAAAAGCGAAGTTATTTTTTTAAATTTTTTGTTATAAATCTTCGTTTTCTTTAAGTTTAATTATGTAATTTTACAATTATGATGACGGAAATCGAATAGTTTCAAGTGACATACATTTTGGTACTATTTTGTTCGGTTCTTGATCAAGATTATAATTCATTAACACCAAAATTTTATTTATAACAATTATTTAAACAATTTTTCGTCGAGGAACTTTTCTTTTTGACCGGATTCTTTATATGGAGTTATAAATACTGATAAGCTATTTTTAAATTGAATTGTTTTTTATTCTCTTCATTTTGAAAATTAACATTCCATTATTTTATGCAATATAATTTAAATTAAAATCAACATAATCTATTTTAGTCATATTTTTACTAAATTAAAAAAAATGATTTTCTATTACTTTAGAATTAGTTTAATGTTGTTTTATTTTATTTGTGAAAACGTTTTTAATTAATAAAAGATTTTAAAGTTTTATTTATTATCAAAATTTAATTTAAAAGCATTTATTACCAACAATTATTTTAAATACAAAAATATACAATTTTAAATACAATTTGTTTTAAATATAATTTTTAAATACATTTTTAAATACAATTTTTAAATAAAATACAAATTTTAAATACAACTTAAATACAAAAAATAATTCACAATATTCAAATTTATTATTATTATTACGATGCATTAATGATAAAAGTTTTAATTTTTATTTTTTACGAAAACTGTTTAGAATTAAGTATTTGTCAAATCTTTAATTTGCAGAATTTCAAACTGACTTTAAAATTTAAATTTTTTTAAATTACATCTCTGGCAACAAAAATTTCATTACTTTATTTTAAGAATTCATATTGGACACGGACGCTAGTTTTGACACCAAAGTGCGCGGTGCTACCACAGAAAGATATATAGGGAAGAGAAAGAGTGATTGCATATGGATCCCACAAAATGAACAAACATGAATTGGGATACTGTATTACGAGAAAAAAAACTACTGGCAATCTACTATTTTACACAACACTTCAAGTACTATCTGTACGGCAAGAAATTTCTATTAAGAACGGATCATAAAGCCATTAACTTTATGATGACGACAAAGAACGCAATCACTCCGCAATTTCAAACTTGGATAAACTTTTTAAGTGGGTTGGATATGACAATGGAATACCGGAAAGGTGAAAAACACTCTAAAACCGATGTAATGTCGAGAAATTCATGAGAAATGTATGTACAATGTCAAACTATGCATGAGGAAGCTAAGAAGGGTAAAGTTAAAACAATATTCCTAGCGATAGACGATGAACCCAAAGGATTCAAATGGCAGAAAGATAATGACGAGATAAAACAAATTAGATCAGATATCAGAACTAGAAATACAAAGATATGGATACAGAAAGATGATATCATAACGACAATGGATAACAAATACTTGATTACGAAAGATAAAAGGACTGAATTCGCGGAAGAAATACACAAGATGTTGTGTCACGCTGGTAGCAAGAAAGTTTATAATTATTTGAAAGATTTCGATATGGAAGATATGAGAAAAACGGTAAAGGAAATTGTGCAAAATTGTATGAATTGTCAGAAAAGAAAGACCTTAACAACAAAAACAAAAGAGAAACATATTAAACAATCTGCTGATGAACCATTCCAAAATATATATATGGATTTCTGCGGACCTTTTAAAAGAAATATTAATGGATGTCAATATATACTAGCGATAATCGATCAATTTAGCAGATACATCAGTTTGAACGCAGTATCTCATCAAGAGGAGAAAGCCATACGAAAGGTATTACTAGACAAATGGATTTGGAAATACGGACCACCAAAAGAAATCCATGTCGATAGAGGAAAAACATTCGAATCAGTCCTTTTTGAAGAAACAGCAAATAGATGTAAAGCAGAGATAGTATATTCCAGTCCTTACCACCACAATACCAATATGATTGTTGAGAGACAATTCAAAACAATTAGGGATGGCATGAATATACGGATGAAAGACGAGGTCCACAAAGATTGGACGGAAATCCTGCAAGAAATAGAGTTTATGCTAAATAGCACAATTCAGGCAACCACAGGGATATCTCCAGCAGAAATAATTTTTGGTAGAAAACTAAGAAATTTGTGGAAAAACACCGATGGAAAAAGGCATGTCGAGAAGGAAATGGAAATGAAAAATTATAAATTTATAAATTATAAATTATAAATTATAAAAATTAAAAATGAAAAGCACGACACAAACGAAACGAGTATTCCGAATTGGAGATAAAGTGCTTATAAAGAAAGAAAACGTAACGAAGTATGATGATCGATATAAGGGCGCAGCCACAATAAAGAACCGACGACATGAAATAAGTTACGAGATACAATTAGATGATGATAGAATCTTGATCAGAAATGTGGAATGGCTAAAGCCATTTAAATCGAGGGGGATGTGAGGAATATTTTAAATTTGGTATGTTGAAATTGGTTTGTTGGATTTTGTATGTTGAGTTTAGTATTTGGAAATGTGTTTCTCCCACCCAGATGGAAAATTGATATTTTAGATGTTCACGATAAATAATTATTCGAGTACAATTTGCATTTTAAAGTACAGCATGAGATATTTAAAAAACTTTAAAAAATATCAAATCGTTTCAAATTTTCATATTAAAAATTTAAATAAAGTAAATAGCTTTAACTAAGTTTAAATTAAATAAAGGTTCTTTCTTTACATAAAATCATTTTTTAAATAAAATTAATATGTAGATAAAATTATTACTAAAATTACAAAATTTGAACTTTAAAAATAAAATCTGAAAATAATGAAAAATTTGTTCGAATAATTGTTTATTAACAAAAAATTATCAATTTAGAACGATGTCGAATGACGAGAGTTTTGCTGAGAGTTGTCCAAAAGACAATTCTGATTGTAATGAAAATAAAAGTTTGAAAACCCATGTTGGTGTTCTTAATAGTATCAAACAAAGAAAACTTCTATCAACTTCTTCATTAATATGACCGATAATATTTAAACAATTTTTCCATTAAAAATATTTGCTTTAAATGATTTTAAATTAAATGGTTACATAAAATATAAAATGGATACCTACGTAAGGATCATTCCTACATTATCTAAGTAATACATAAAATTTGATATTTTGATGGTTATAGTTTATAGGTTAAACTAATATGTTAAGATTTATCGAAGAAAACTATTAGTAAACAAGTAAAGATTAAACGTTTGAGAAAAAATAATCATCCATTGCTTTGCCTCTTTGTTTAACAAGCTCCATTGCTAGCTTTGCAATCTTGGTCTTTGTCATCCTCCAAGGCTCCAATCTCTAACTGATTAAGAGACGGAAACTCTTGGTCGCAATCTTGGTTTTTGTCGTCCTCCAAGGCTCCAATCTCTAACTGATTAAGAGGCGGAAACTCTTGGTCGTAATTCTGGTCATGATTCTTTATACTGTTATGAATGCTATTTATCATTTCAGCAGTCTCATATAAAATTTTCCTATCAAATTCCTCCTCGCTCTTGTATTCTTCTTGACTCCCGTATAACTCGTAAGTGTCATATTCATCATCAATCTCATATCTATCGTAAGTGTCATATTCATCATCAATCTCATATCTATCGTAAGTGTCATATTCATCATCAATCTCAGATTTCTCCCCTCTTTCAAACTCATCATCATCCAGGAATTCGAAGTAGTATTCAGGTCCATCAAACTGTTTAGACCGGTATGTCTTCTTTGCAGAAGTATTAACTACATCCTCATCCTCAAAGGAATTTGTAAGTCCGTGACTTTTCGATGCACGCTTTTTTGATGATTTATGTTTCTTCTTCTTTCTTCCTCTTTTGGTTCTCGAATCTTGTATCTCATTCTCGTAACGGCTCATCTTGATTGTCAGGTAATAAAATCACTGACCTAAAAGAGAGAGGAATAAATTATAACTTGTTGAAATAGAGAAATTCACAAGAATAAAGTATAAATAAATTTATAATCTTTGAATATTCTTCAAAAAAATATATTTTGAATGAAGATTAGAAAAAAAAACTTTTCCTGTAATGTAAAATATAATATTTATAAAAATAATAAAATGACTCATTTAAACAGAGAAGTGTAATTTAAAAGGGAAATAATTTTGCTAATTGAAATATTTCCCAATAAAATGTCGACTGAGAATTATTTTTTTAAATATTTATATAATAAATTTACATTGAAAGATTAATAAAATTTTTTTTAAAAATTATTAATAAGTATCCATAATATGCTGTTGTTTTTCTATACTTCCTTTTTCGACTTCCGGATTTTATTAGTAAATCCAAAGATAGCACTTTATGGCATGTGTTTCCTTTATGGGGAGTGCTAAAGTATTTAGTTCTATTTGGTGTGCAGAGCATTTCACTCGAATGTACTGTTTCTCGTTTTTCCAAATACATATGAGGGAAATTCAATGGGGAACTTCACTTTTCGATAATTACGTTTTCTTCGTAATTTCTTAAAATATCTATAGTCATGATGTTTAGATTTATTAATAATATACCGAAAAGAAATGAAAACTGTTGATTTCGACGTGAAAACTTGTCGAGAAATTACCGAGAATCTTCGTGAAATCGCAATAATCCGAACTGTAGAGATTCTTCGTAGAGAGTTTGGTCATATTCCTTGAAGAGAGAGAAAGGCGTTAGATATAAATACATCGGTCTATCATGGATATCATGATTCCACTTGTATTAGTAGAGACAAATTCGAAAGAGAATTTGATACTCAGAGTATTGGAGATGTGGAAAATGCGTATCGATCGTTGATTAAGGCTGGAAAATAAAGTGTCGAGAATCCACAAGTAGTCCAAACAGTGGGGGAGGCAGTGAATCATAAAATAAATGCAGTGATTAAGCAGTACAGTGTAATAAAAGTTAAGTAGTAAAGTTACGAAGCAATATCTTGTGGATGAGTGAATCAGCGAGCCTGCCTGCTTGAACAATTGAAATGAATAATTGAAACATATTATGATTAAACAGTTAAACAAAAAGTGGTACCGACTACCGAATCGAGTGGCGGCCACCAGCACCTCTTAATTGTGCTGGAAATTGTCGCTGGCGGACATGATCGGTCGGTTCCAGTGTCCAACAGTCGATATGCGGGCGCGCGTCAGCTCGCCGAAGTGTGTTGGTCCTGTCTGCGGCGTCGCATCGGTCGGTGATCTACTCGATGCGTCCAAATGGGTTGTCTGGATGCTGATTCGCTGAACAATGCGGTGGTAGCTCTGGTCCGCTCGATTTCATTCGATTACAATTTAAAAAAATAAAAAAGTAAGAAATCGGAAGAATTTATTTTCATCGACAATTTTACCACATTTGAATTTCCCACGTTTAAAATTTTTTAATTTAATTTATTTAAATAAGTCAGTTTTTTTTGTTTGCTATCGATTATCAGATCACTACACAAAGATTAATAAATAAGTTTTGGTCGAAATAAGTTTGTGATATAAGATTGTGATAAAATAAATTTTGTAGATAAATAAATTCTGTTAAAATAAATTATCCTTGAAATAAATTTTATAAATAAATATCGAATGAAATAAATTACTAATACATTATCGTTAGAATAAGACTTTGTAAATAATGGAGTTTAGATTAAGCGAAAAGAGACTATAGAAAAATAAATTATTACAATGAGGTTTCTTGAATAACATATTTTACACGATGTACATTAATGTTCGGTACGTGTGATAACAATTGTTGTTGGTGGGTAAAAAATATAAAATATACAATATACAACCCCAACAGATCCCTGCAATACAAGAAGGTGTCATTATTGACGATGAAGTTTAATATCCTTGAATCATTAGAAATACAACTCAACCGTTTCAAAAAGCCTGTGATGATGCTGTTATAGTAGCTTAATAAAGAATATCAATGTAGCGATCGATGGATCTGCTGCAAAATTCAGTTAAATCCAATCAGATTCAAGTCCCGTTTGAGCGAAAAACCCCTTTGTTTTGTAATAAAATTTTGTGATGGATGTTGCGGTCCGAAAAGTATTAACCCCTTACACAAAAACATTAAACGAAAAATAAATAAATAAATCAAACGAAAGAAAGACAACGACAGACAACTATGTGTTATACATATATTTGAATATATAATATTTGGCCCAACGCTATTGGAGTCCGTTGCGATCCCGAGCAGTGATGTTGAAATGTTGCAAAGGCTAAGATAGCTGCGTTAACGAGAGAAAAACAAGAAGCTAAATAAAAACTCACCCAATGGAAGAAGGCGAATAACCGTCTTACCACAGATAGAAAAGGACGAGATTCGTCCATTAGGAAAATTAACCTATGTCGTGAGAAGAGTTAGGAACCTTAAAAGAGAAATAGTTAAAAATAAACCCAAATCGATAAAGTTACCTCCAAAACTCACCCGATGGCCAAAATTGTGAAACAAAACCTCTCCGCGTAGGTATCAGCAAGGACTATCAGTGACCGAAAACCATTTTCCTCAGCGACCCTCGGATGAAAAGATATACCCCTGTGAAAAGATACAAATTGATAAACAAAAAACAAAGATTAATTAAAAAATTACCGTGACTCAGGCAGTGATCTAAAAATAACTATAGATGACCTGAATTGCCCGCATGCACACTCGAAGAATGACGAGGTGGACCAACACACAACGCTGAAATCTATAATAAAAATAAAATTCCAAAATTTTAAAAAATTTATTTGAAGGCACACTCACTTGGTTATCCAACTAGCAGCAGCAAAAATTCAAGACGAGTAGTTGGCGTTGAGTGATTGGCGAAGATGGAATGAAGGGGTGTCCACCCAACATTATAAAAGCGACGACCACTTCGTCACTGAAGCACACATTTAAATTGAAAAAACACATTTTTGACTTATTTTAAAGATACGTTTAAACTTCGAGAACGCGTTTTAATTCAATAGTTTCGAGCAGCAGAAGGACAACACATAAACCCGACAATAACTTGTAAGGAGAAAAGAACATATTTGATCACCCACAAATAGATCCGAATCAACTTCCTCCGTACCATTCCTGGGCAATTATTGAAGCTAAATAAACGTTGTGAGAAGTGGTTGCAACGTCTATATCAGAATTCATATTTTTTAAACACCAAAATTTATTACTATAACAATTCACATTTCTAAAACAAATTTTCCTGTTAATTTAATTTAATTATCTCGACCCAAATTAATCCATTAAATTCTTTTCGATTTAATTTTTAAAATCCTGAATATTAGAGGTTCTTGGAAATTCGTCAGAATTATTAATATCAGACATTAAAACTTTTATTATACCACAAAAAATGTTTAAATCTAATATTTAAACAAATTTATTTTTTTTTGAGAAACT
>MQRK01238930.1:8169-18975 GCA_001938485.1 Girardia tigrina | reverse complement strand
TATTTCTATGCCCCACGTTTTTGGTTAGGTATAAAATTTCTCACATGTCTAGAAAAAAAATTATTTTCCTCTTTTTAGTGCATTGGTAATGCTTGAAAAACGTGGCTGTTTTTATAAAATTTTTTTATTAATAATATTATTTAACTATTTTTAGTTATCATTTAGGAATTCAAATCGTTCGATTTATTTCGAATAACAAAAATGATAATAAAACCAAAATAAACTTTTTAAACCTAATTTAATACTTCTACACTTAATTATCACTTGATTTTCACAATATTTGTTCAATTTATTATTTTTTTCCGTACATCATTAACACGGATTATTTTCCCGTATAAGACATAAGCTATTTAATTATAGCATATATGGTTTATGTAGAGCCGTAAATGTTTTAAAATATTTTATTGTCATCGGAAACAAGCCTTTATAAAAAAATTCAGCTCAATTGGATGACTGAAAGTGGTCGAAAAATCAATCGCAAGATTTGTTCCAGACAGACAAACAGACAAGAAAGCAAGCTAATAAAAACGAGGTAAAAATATATTTTATAGTAACATTTCTACTAATTAAATCGAAATAATTTTTGTAAAAGTTATAGTTCAAAGATAGTATGTTACTAATTAAAATGAAATAAGTTTTTAAAAAATTCTAGTGTAATGATAATATTTTAATTAAATTGGGACAATTTTTTATAAAAATGAAGTTTTAAAAAATTCACAATTAAATATCTTCGAAGTTAAAGAATATTGTAAAGAAGATTTTGATATATTTTGTAACACTATTTAAAATAAAATCATAATACTTTTTTAATGTATAAAATCAATATCAAGTAAAATAAATTTTAAAAAGAATGCAATTTTATTAAAAAATAATTTATCATCGAATGATTAAAAATCAAAAAAAATATTTAAGAATTGAATTTTTAAAAATCTAAATTTAGATTTCAATTAATAAACATTGTAAAAAATTAATAAAGCAAAAACAAAATACGATTTATACAAAATTAAATAAAATAACATATTTGTATATTTATCGATATTATTATTTATATTTAAAATTTTGAGATCTGGATTATGTAATTAAAATTTTGTTCCTCATAAATTTGTTTCAATAATGAAAATTGTAATAGAAATAAGGTTTACAAAATTATGACTTTCAATTTTAATCACGAACCTAATAAAAAAATTATAATTATCGAAAAAACTTTAAATGAATTAATATTGGTAATTGTTTTAATAAATACAATATTTTAACGCGTTCAAAATACTCTGATTTCTGTTGTATGTTATTATTGCATCAACATAATTAGTGTTTTATTCTTATTTCAATCTTTCTGTTTGAAATCGAATCTCGAAATGGCCAATACGATTCACTCGTGTCTCGATTCGTGGAAAACCGTCGATTTTTCGTCATTACCTAAAGATCTGGATTCGATCGTCAATGAGATCGCTAACGAGAAAGATCAACTTGACATTTCGCGGCGAATATTAATCGACAAAAATAAGAAATTCAAAGACCAAGTGTCTGTGGACACTCACAAAGAAGTCGCTCCATTATTGAAGACTTTTTAAACAGAAGTCAATCAAATAAACAAAAGAAAGAAGAATCCATGCAGTACGCTCGAGATTGCCGCAACAACAGGTAACTACTCGTACTTGGCAACGGTGCAATACGAGCCCCGATGTCTCAATGTCGACCATTCTGATGCCTGCTGATTTATTCGGAATTTCCCGATCCAAAATGCGGTCGGAATCTGTGTGCGATAATTTATGCGACCGATATCGGTGACACTGGTCACATCAACAATAAAATTGAAATTTAATAAAAGACGTAACAAAATCTTTGTGACAAAATTTTAATAAATTCACTTTATAATTTTTTTTAAAAAAAAATATAATTTTAATTCGTAAAAAATACAATAACCATATTTATATCAATTCTTATTTATAGTGGTTTGTGTAAAAAGAAAGTGCAAAAGTTCCTCGAAAATATTTGTTTAAAAAATCTCAAATTGTGGTAGAAATAAAGTTTTGTGTTAATGACAACGTATTTTGATCAAGAACCCAATAGTGATCATCACCTTATTCAAATTATCTTTCATCATCATTCGTAGAGCGGTTTTAATATGAGAACATATTGAGTGAGCATAACGAGAATGTTTAAAAACAACGAATTTTCCGTGCCACAATGATGACCAATATAAAATCGGAATCGGTAAATTTGGCATTGCTGTTACGAGAAAATAATGTAAGCATATATATTACAAATATTGATTTTTTTATACATCTATATATTAATAAAATTTGCTATTGATTTATATAATATTAGTGTTACTATCAGACCCCTTACGAAAGCGGAGCTGTCGGAATGAAAGGAACAAAATATAAATGGTTTATCTATTACTGTTTTGTGATAAATTTCAATATTTTTGCATTGTGGAGTTTGATAATCACCACTGGACCCAATTGACAATAATGGTGACAGAAGAATCAATGATGATTGCAGACAAAAACCAAATGCTAACACGACTCTAATTTTGATGGAGTTCGATTTCATCGAATATCAAACAATTATTCGAAATTTTATGATCAAGTTAGCCCGGTACACAATCATAAAGATTAGGAGCTTTCAAAATATTACAAAATGACAAAAAATCAAGATGATTCAATATCAAATGTTGTTAATAATGTATATAAGTGTAGTTCCCCTAATAGCAACATCTGTGATTTTGGATTTGAAGAAAGCCATATAATTAACAAAAATTAAGGCCAAATCAAATCTTCGTAACAATCATTTGCAAATAAAGCAAACTTGAATGTAATTAATAGCAAATTTATAAACGATCCGGGATCAACATCCCAGATGATCATACAATGTTAACTGCATGATATTAAAAGAACGATGCGGTGATTGGATACTCCATTAGTTAGCTATTGACGTTATGAGCTCGGTAAGAGTTCATAAGAAAACAATCTTTAATTAGTTTGTCGTCTGTTCGATTTTTTTCTATAATTAAAACACAAAAGAAAAATTGAGGAAAATGACAGACTGGGCTTTCTAAAATTATTTCCTTCTTGTTGAAACAAAAACCGTTACTGTCGAAATTGATTTTGTGTTGAGAAAAAGAAATATGTTTGAATGTTTTTGGATCATAAAACGCCATCACTCAATTTTATCAGATAATAATATTGTAAAGCTGAAGAATTATTATTATTGAATATTTGGATGTTTTTGTAAATAAAAGTTAAAGTATATTATTAATTGACTCTACTATCATCTCTTCAAAAACTGATTTGTTCTTTCTTTTTACATTTTTCGCCTATTGTGGGTCGACCACATCTTTCTGGTATTCATTCTAATTCAAAAGAGCGTTTTTTCAAAGAAACAAAACAAAACATTTGCTGATTGATTGATAATTTATATATAATTTTTTTTACTTTTTTGTTGTAATAATTTTTAACGATATTATATACCAAAGTCTTCTTTTCATGAAAGAATTTAGTGATTTGTTTAATTTAAAGGCTTGTCATTTTGTGTATTTAAAAAATCCTAAAAAAACAAATGTAAAATTGTTTGAATCGAATATCAAAAAAAATATTTTTTTAGTTTGTTTATTCAAATTAAATAAATCAGAGTTTCTGCGCGAATGTAAATTTGTATTGCTGAATAATAAAAAATATCATTTTGAATCGATTTGGAATTTTTTTTAGTTTTCGTCGATTTTTGTGACAAACAAATCGAATATTTGAGATAACGAGCGAATCACAGCAATTTGATTTCATTAAATTTTTTTTGATAAAGACAATCGATTATCGTGGATTGAGAATAGAATCCAATATTCTTTGAAAATGAAAATCGATGAATTAAAATCTGTTTTTAAAAATGATCAATACATGAAACAATTGAGATCTTTTCTCAACGTGGCGCATTGTCGGCAGTTGTTTGTGTTCCACAACAATGATAGCCAACTGATTCTGTCGACAGAGAGTCCTGTTCACTACAAAGGAAAGGGCATAGAGATTGTGTCTCAGATCGCCGAAAAACAACATGATATTCAAATTTTTTATTTGTCCCCCCGACCTGACGATCGGTCCCCACCGCCGGCGCGCTGACTCCACAAAATCGCTGCGTCCGCCCTTGCATTATCAACTACCGTATGCCTATACCGATTATCGTAATTTGACATTCCGAAGATTATGGGTTTTTATGATTCCGTCAACATTTATGTTTTAATGTTTTTTAATAAACAATTATTTGAACAAATGTTCATTATTTTCAGATTTTATTTTTAAAGTTCTAATTTTATAATTTTAGTAATAATTTTATTTATATATTAATTTTATCTTAAAAATGATTTTATTTGAAGAAAAACATTTATTTAATTAATTTAAAAAATAGTTAAAAGTTATTTACTTTATTTAAATTTTTAATATTCAAATTTTAAACGACTTAATATTTTAAAAGTTTTTTTAATATCTTATATTGTAACTTAATGTGCAAATTATGATCGAATAACTATTCATCGCGAACATCCAAAATATCAATTTTCCATCTGGGTGAGAAAAAAACACATTTCAAAATAGTAAAATCAACATACAAAAATTTAACATACCAAATTTAAAGTATTCCTCACAATTATTATTATCATTATTTGTAAAAAAAATTCAAAACAAAGTGAATATATATATATATGTATAATAGAAATATTTATTTATAATTCTTATGATCCTAGATGTTTATCTTAAAAAAGTAAAAAAAATATGAAACATATATTTCTTTATTAAATAAAAAATATAAAACAATAGACATACTTGCGTCAAAAGAGTTTCCAATTATTTGTTATTTGACGTGGACATTATTATTTATAGATTATTTATTGTTCCTTTAGTAACTGATTGGAGATTTCATGTTGGGCTGTTAAGAGTTTAATCAATTTAAGATCCTTTTTCTTAAATAAATATAATTTTAGAGTATTATATTATTATTCTGTAAACTCTTTTGAACACATTAATTAATAACTGACAATTTAATTCTGAAGAAAATGCTTTAGAAATGTATGTAAATTGATCAGGTTCATAAATCTAAGAATGTTTTACCAAAGAAAAGTGTTAAGATTATTTTTTTTTGGTCCAGCAAGTGACTTTAGTTAATGATGGACTATTTCATCCTAAGAATTGTGTTCTTATTTGAATATAAAAAGTTTTCTAGTTTTCATATTCAATACGTAAATAGTGTTAGCAGAGCGGGCGTAGGAGTGAGGTCTCTGGGTCTGGGAGAATTAACGATTTTGAACTTATGAGGGGTTAATTTAAATTTGCATCTCGCCAGAATAATTTATTATTTTTTTAATTTAAAAGGTAAAATATTTTAATGATAATATGCTTATTAAATATTTTAAAAGGAAAAATGATATAATAAAACAACTATTAAAAAATTAAATACGTATTTAAAAATAAAATATGTTTTTAATGTATTTTTTAAATATTTTAAAAATTAAAAATGATATAAAAGAAAATCATAAAAAAATTAAATATCTTTTTATAAATAAAAAATATCTTTTTAATGTATCTATTAAATATCTTAACATTAAAAATGATAAGAAAACCATTAAATATTAAATATTTATTTATAAATAAAAATATTTTTACAGTCATAAAAATTTATATATTTTAAGAAGTTATAAAACAATTTTAAATAAACTTTAAAATAATTTTTTAGTTTTAATGTGAAAATTATTTATTAAATTTGCAAGATTTTAAAAATTGAATCGAAAAGAATTTAATAGATTAATTTGTGACGAGATAATTGAATTAACAGAAAAATTTGTTTAAATATGTGAATTGTTGTTATATTAATAAATTTTTGTGTTAAAAAATGAATTCTGATATTGATGTTGCAACCACTTCTCACAGAACTTATCCCCCCAAAACTGCTCCGTTCACATATTTTGCATCAACAAATTTTGTACACATAAAAAGTTCTGCATGTACACCAGTGATTCTGCATCACTTTGGCTGTTTACGTTGACTTCATATATCCGCGAGTTAGATATGTAAAGTGGTAGTCCAGATGGGTTTCTAAGTGGCTCGTTTATGACTATCCCTGTCGCAGCAGAATTCGGATCGATGATTGATATTTGAATTGCGTTGTCTTCTGGTATCGTGTTCAGTGGTTGATTCCTATCTTCTGATTGCCTAGACTAAATGATTCTGCTCAAAAATATTTGGACTAAATGTTCTTCATCGATTTTGGGCTCTATTCTGAGATGTCTGATGAGTCATACTTTGGTTTTGTAGTTCTTTCATAATAGATAGCGATCCAGCCCTTCTTCTTGAGGGATTCTTAGTCTATTATTTTTTTTTTCGTGTCGATGCAATTCTGTCTGCTCCGCAAATTCCCTGAAACAAGATTCATATGAACACTGAAACAGTTTTTTCCGTGGTCTGATGAGTTTTGGTATGTATTCTAATCTATTATTGAGTCGATCCTATCTTTCATCTTGAGTTGAGCGTTCTTCTGCAGAATTATCTTTCAAAAATCATCAAAGGAGGTGGTTTCTCAAAAAGGCATTCTGGTTTGACTCTAAAGCATTCTTTTACTTGTTGCTTCTTTCTTCCTGAGATTTTCTTACCATCTATCATATGTAGGGTTTGCAATACCGGTATTACCGGTATTTGGATAGAAAATTAACTTCAGTAATACCGGTATTATAGAGTTTCAAAACTGGTATTAAAATAAGGAATAAATAAAGCATTTGAATAATATAAAAAATCCCTTCAAGGAGAAAATCGATGACTCTTTGACTGGTACTGTTTCTCGTATGGTAGCTAAAGAAGTCTTACATTACAATCTTTTTGCTCTTCATAAGACAGACAAAATTTACTTCAATATAAGGGTATCATTCAAAAATTTCCAAATACTATTTAAAAAGGATAATGGATCACGGGGTACAAATTCGTGCAGAAATCATTAAAAATTCATTATTGTTTCGTCAATCTCTTTCTGTCACTAGAACCCTTTTGATTCTTCGTCTAAAGCCAGGATTCATGTTTTAATCTTTTGTTTCTTAGTTTCTTGGTGCATTGTTTGACACTGACTACATAAATCACAAGAATTTCTCGACATTGCATCTGCTTTTGGGTGTATTCCTCCTTTCCGATATTCCATTCTCATATCCAGACTACTAAGAAAATTTATCCACGTTTGAAATTGCGGTGTTATTGGGTTTTTTGAATTCAATATAAAGGTAATAGCTTTATGATCGGTTCTTAGTAAAAATCTTTTACCGTATAAGAATTGTTTAAAATTTTGCGTAAAATAATAAATTTTCCAGCAACTCTTTCCTTGTAACACAATATCTAAGCTCGTGTTTGATCCATACGCGATCACTCTCTCTCTACCATACGTGTCCTTCTGTGATAATACTGCCCCGATTGTATCGAAGCTTGCATCCGTATCCAGTATAAACTCCTTCTCAAAATCAGGATACGCTTGTATCGGGGTGTCAATCATTTTTTCTTTCAATTTTCAAAAAGTTTCCTCGCATTCTTGAGTCCATATTATTTTCTTGTCTTACCACGCAAACACTCCAATACTTTTGCGTATTTTGAGTAATCTGTTAAAAATTGTCATTAGAAATTTGTTAGACCCAAGAAACTTCTCAAATGTTTGATACATGATGGGTTCTGAAATTTTTTAATGTCCTCAATCTTTGTTTGATCAGTTTTTATACCATTCTTACTTTTTTTTGTTCTTTCTGTTAAATATTGGCACTCTCCTGGGTTAATTCTTAAACCTGCTTCCCTATTTTTTCCAGTACATGTATTATTCGTTGCATATACTCTTCTTTATTTTTGCGAAAACCAAAATATCGTCCAAATATACTACTGCCTCTTTCCAATTTAAATCTCCTAGGACTTTGACTACTAGCTCTTGGAAAGTTGCTGGGGCTGCTGCTATCCCGAACGGCATTCATTTGAAACAATACTGTATGTTCTTTGTTAAGAATGCTGTTTTAATCTTTGATTCTTCTTCCAACTCGTCTTGGTAGTACACTTTTCCAAGATCAATTGTACTAAAATATTGCGCACCATTCAGTATGTTCATCATTTCATCTACATTTGGCATAGGAAACGCTGGCCTGACAGTAATTCTATTCAACTGGCGGAAGTCTACACACACTCGAATATCTTGTTTTTTCTTCTTCCACAAACATACTAATGGGAAATTCCATGGTAAGTTACACTTTTCGATTATGTCATTTTCTTCGAAATTTTTAATAACATCATACAATTTTTCCTCGAAGTGTTTTGGCTATCGATAAGGTTTTAGTAGTATTGTATCCATATGTGTTTCTATTCTGTGTTTTGTCAATGATGTTTTCCCAATATCCAACTTATCAGCCATGAATACTGATTTATAATTTGCTAGAATCTTCATTAATTGCCCATCAATTTTCTTGTTAAATATATCCATTTTTCTTCTTAGTCTGTCCTCATCTGATGGGTTGTCTCTAATCACCAATATTTTCACACCTCGAGGTATCTTTCTTTTCAGTTTTATTTCGAATTTATCCAAGAAATCTTTACCTGCAATCATTTCGGAGTCTAGTTCTTTGACCACATAAAACTCTATTTACTTTTGTGTTCCCTCAATAGCCACATTTAATTGAACGATTACTTAATTGAGCAGTTCTGAATCATTTGCGCAATGGATACGTTTTTTCGTTTCTCTTATTTTAACATTTTTCATGTTTTCATTATCTCCACTTTAATTACATTTACTCTTGATACAGTGTGCAAAAGGCAATAAACTTTCCTATCTTTCACGTAAAAATCCACACATGGACGCCCTTTCAGTTCTTCATGATTTATCTTAAACTTTGATATCTTCAGTATTTCCGTTTTACCATTTAGTTTTTTATCATCTTGAGTTGTCATACTTTTACACTGTTTTCGATTTGCAATACATTCCCATTCAAGTTTGCGCACCTTTTGAGGAATATTTTCATCCGTAAAAACAAACATTCAATCACCCACACATTCATACATACAATCAAACATACATTTACATTGGTTTTCTAATGAAGCACACTGATCACTTCTCCTTGTGATCGTGCATCCTCGTTTTCCTGTTCGTCTACGGATCTTCTTTTACATGTAGAATAATCTCTTGCTCTTTTCTCTTCTATCAGACATTTCCGATCTTCTGTCCATTTCATCATCCCTGTCATCTAACTCCGCCAAGTGTTGTTTCTTATTCATATATGCCATTCGTTCTCCATATCTGCGATTAGAATAATCTATCCTGTCATTCCAATGATTTCTATTATTGTCCCATTTCCGTTGGTAACGTTCTTTAAATCTATTTGGGTTTCCATAACATTGTGTTCTTAGGTATCCTCTTCATTGACAGTGACTACACTTAACGTTCGGACATTCTCTTCTAAAATGATCTTCTTCATGGCATGCCCAACAAATTATTTTTCTGACTTTAAAATTACACAAAAATAAAATTACATTTTTCAAAATAACAATACAAATGAATTCGAAATGATTTAAAACAGTTTTATTAAAAATGTTAAGGATTTAATGTTTTTGATAAATCCAATATTAATACCTTGCCGTGGTCCCCAGTTCCAACAGGAACCACGTTCTGCTACCTTTGTTTTTCATCACGTTACTGTTACGGATAATACTGTTAAGAATCTCGCTTTTATTGCAGCGGCATGCTCTCGTCGTCGTCATAAAATTTGAACACCGCTGCAAGCTGTATTCTTGCTTTCATTCGGAAGCGCTTTCTGACAAGCAGTAACGGCACAATCAGGATTTATGACCCTAAGAAGGGCCGTTAAATATTCTCTATTCGGCAGGCTCTTTAAACCTGACCGATGAAAACCACTGTCTTCATGTTCGCAATCCGTTTTTTCCAGGATGACGAGTGTGGAAACACTTGATGGTTTTCGGAATAAATAATGTGAATGAATAATAATTTATTATCATATTTATTAAAAAAATAGTCTCGATAATTGAAAACTTTTATTGACCAAATTTTAAAATCTACAGCCGTTTCTCTACATTGATGCAGTTAAACAGCAAACTTTTTTTTTTATTTTTAAAACTGATTTTTATATTGGAATTTTGCCTTGTATTCACATATTTTATACAAAGCAAAATTCCTCAAAAAAGTATTTTCATTTATCTTTTAATTAACTTCAACTATATATATATACACAAATATATACACGTATAAATTTTTTTCCTGTCTTAATCTGAACCATCATCTATTTCCTTGAAAAAGAATATTTGAAGGATACGGTACAATTATTTTTACCAAAAAACCACCGGAGCGATATAATAAAGTCTTTACGGGTTTATTGTGTTACAACAAATACATATATGTACAGGTAAATTTCTATGTTAATAATGCTGCTTTAGGTTGTTTGTATGAGGGGTTAGTTTAAATTTAAGTTTCGCCAAAATAATTTAATATTTTTTTTGATTTGAAAATTTAAAAGAAATAAATTAAAAAATTAAATGTAGAGTAAAAATATGATTTATAAATAAATACTTATTTAAAATATGTTTACAGTAATAACATTTGATATATTTTGATAAAAGTTATGAAATATGTTTAAATAAATTTTAAATAAATAATTAACGGATCAATATTTAAGAAATAATTTTTTTAACAAAAGGGTCTATTGTAAATTTAAATTAATTAGATTTTTATGATAAAGTTTCGTTGAAAAATGTTAAATAATTTGAAGTTTATATTTCGTAAATTTTCAAAATTTAATCGAAAAAA
>MQRK01238924.1:42515-53563 GCA_001938485.1 Girardia tigrina | reverse complement strand
ATAATAATTTTCCATATGAATTATTATTAATATAAATATCTACTTACAATTGTAAGTAGATAATATGAGCGTTAGTGAAGCAGTGAGTGACTTGGGCTTTTATAAGATAAGATAAATTTTAATCGATTTAGATAATATTTTTAAGTTTCAGTTTTAGGAAGTTTAATCAAAATGTGATTATTAAAATAAATATGGGCGAATATATTATTAAAAGTTGAAAATTTGTTTGAAATAAAAATTATTAATTTGTGCCAATAAAAAATTATGATTCTTAAATCAAATATCGAAAATGATATCAATGTGAGGTGCCGGCTATCGGATCAAATTATTACGACCGACACCCCTTATTCTTGCGAAGGTTCACCGGTTGGAAATAACAACCGATCGCTTAGCTGTCGGTCTTCAACCTAGCATGTCGAGTGTCCGACGGTCGACGGGTTGGTATTGCGGTCGGTGTGCGCAGGTCCTATTATGTTGTGCACCGCCGAACATAAGGCGGTTGGTTCCACTTGGAACAGTGGGCGGTCTCCACAAAGGGGCAACGCGTGCCGACATTGCACTGCCAGTGTATAGGTGCCAGTATTGAAATCGGTCGGATAGGTTCCGCCAGTGTTGCGGATTTTGAAGGTCACAAATTTTCCAATCTCGCAATTTTGTCAAGTTTCACATCAAAGACGAGTCATAGCCATATTTTTATTTTTTCATTCAAAAAGTTGACACCAATTTGTGATTAATTTAATAAAACCAAAGTCCCTTCTATTTGATTGATTTTTTTAATCGTTTTTATCGAGCACACAACGCAACTAACAAAAAGTATGGCAAATTTTATATATAATATATACAGCCTTGGTTAAAAGTTTAGAATAATAGAATTCTTAAGCAATTTTAATATTCAAATGAATAAAATATGTGTAAAACAGACCTGAAATGGAACACAAAATGTGCTCAATATAGTAAAATTAATTTCAATACGAGGAGTAATGTCCACTGGACTTCAGAACCTTTTGAATTCTTCGAGGCATTGAATCTGCCAACTTCTTGTAGAAGTCAGTAGTTAAAGAGGAATTCCATATCTCTTGAATCTTAACTCGAAGATCAGCAATAGATGATCGTTTCTTCTTAGAAATTGCATCCTTGACCATAGCCCAAAAGTTTTCTACATGGTTTAGGTCTGGAAATGACCCAGGCCAGTGTTTAATGAGGTTCAGACCATTGTCCTGAAGCTATCGCTTGATAACCTTGGCTGTATGACATGGTGCCCCATCTTGCACCAAAAACTGGCAGTTCCCATGCTGCATACTGGCAAGAAGTGAGTCGCTGAGTATCGTAGGATATTCATGTGCATTGATAGTAGTGTTCTGTGGTTGGATCTATAGTCCGTGAGGTTCTGCAGCACAGATGAAATCCCACACCATCACACGGGACTGTAAATCGTTGATTAGGAGGTCGTCGACCCTCCCATGGTGAATCTGAATTTGCTTTATGGAAGCCTCGTGGTTTGGTTCCATTGTTCACTTATACAATGTGCATAATTTCGGCAAAAGGTGATGTGATCACGAATATTCTTTTCTGAGAGCCGTGGCTTCGTTGCTGGACTTTAAACCCAATTCATAAGAAAGTCGTCGTCCAAATGGTCTTAGACTCACCGGACTTTCAACAGGCAAGCCTGTAGCAATATCAGATGAGCAATGGCAGCCCGACGATCAGGGGGCCATCCATTTATTACATACGCAAAAAAGTTAATATTTTAACCCCCCTCCTCCCCTCCATTGCTCCCTGTACATTTTGAACTACCATAAGCACATACAAATTGAGTCTCGAACCACCATTTTTATAAAATATTATAAAGCTTCGTTGTTGTACAATATATGTTAATGTAAGATCTACTATAATGATTATGATTCTAATTTTTATCATATGTTTATATTTAGTTGGTTAGCTATTTTTATTTTCAATTATACATAAAAATGATTAACTATAATGTAAAAATTAGGAATATAAAGCTGTAAAAATGGTAATTTTGCATAATAGTGCATCTTGGACATAAAATTAAAGTGTAAAATTTGGACATCCAAAGTTAATTTGACAACCACTTAAGATTTTTATACAATGTTCTAAATTTCATCCAACAAACACTGTATCATAACAAATGCTGCTGTGTGCATTATATGCAAAATCCCCTATATTATTAGAGTAAAGCGAAAAGGAACAGAACAACAATATGCGTCAGGGAATCTTACAATTCCAACTCTATATTTTTACATCAACATTTAATTCTTTATTAGATTTTATATTCCATCTTTGTTGATAGAATGATGGTGTGTTCACAGATCAGAAAAATAAAAAGATGTTTTTAAGAAAACCATTGCATGATTACATATTTAATAATTACCCACTCCCATTATCATACGCACCCATACGCAAAATCTTTTAAATTTAAACACCCCCCTCCCCTTCAGTGCGTACATAATATATGGATGGTCCATAGTCGCATCATCACGCCTGGTTGTTACTCGAGGACGTCCACATCTTGGTCGGCTGAGAAAACTGCCCATGTCACGAATTCGTATACAGCCTTACTAACCACTGATTGAGAAGTATGGAGACGTGAGGCAATCTGCATTTGGGAATGTCCTGCTTGATGTAAAATGGAAATTTGAGCACGAACAGTTGGCAAAAGATCACTTTTCTTCCCCATTTCACACAACTAAGATTATGACTGCGATACTCGGAGAAATGAATAATATGTTGAATGAATGCATGTTATACGTCCATTCAACAACCAATTATAACATTTGAAATATTTGGAGTGCTATTCTTAGATTAAATGATCTATTTTTAGCTATAAGTGAAATCAATGCATTCCTGAGGTAGTATTCTAAACTTTTGGCCAAGGTTTTATTTGTCTAATATATTTGTTTTTTTGGTTTGATCCACTTAAAATTATAATCCACTTAAAATTGTAAGTAGGTAATTAAATAAAAAATTATTATATATAAAATATTTGTCTAAAATGTGAATCAACGTAAGGACGAGGTCAATCTGGATAGCCCGCATCAATATGGTTCTGTTAGTGCAGCGCCTTCACTGAAAGACATCGAGAAGTGAACGAAATCGGCCGAAATCGTGCTGGTCGGCCGACTGTTAAATCAACACCGAATTCGAAACCATAAATAATAATAATTACGATTCAAAAATTAAAACAGAAACTTTCAAACACGAAAATTCAGCTCCCCCGTCACACATGACGGATTTTTTGCTAGTATTTATTAAATTCCGAATTTATACAATTCATATTTGAACTATTGTTTCTTATTCTGAATAATTTTCCAATACATCTCGATTTATAAAACAAATATTTTCAAATATTATCAAGTCATTATTTATTATCTTACCAATATTTTTTATAAAAGAAAGCAATTGTCCAAATTCCATATTTAATAATTTATGAAATACAAAATTCTAAAATCATGAATTATCGATTGATTATTAAATTATTATTATTAACAAACAAATCTCAATTGGTAACTAACTGCCACGATTGATAAATGCCGAGATCGAGAATGTCATTCAAATCCACTCTGAACAGAAAATAGTGACAGTAAATAAAATCCCAAAGACGATAAAAAGGAAGTAAACCGAGAGAATTCGGTCGCGATCAAGCGAGCAGCGCTGTTCATTCGTCTAAACTCGAATCGAATGGATATAATGCCCATGTATTTATTCAGTTACTTGATTGTCGTTGTTCTCTCGGCGATTTGAGACTGATTGATCAAATCGGTCTTGTTGAGTACGATCACATCGGCCAGAGATATTTGTCTGAGAGAGACAGTGAGTTAGGACAGCAAATAACAAATCGTTTTGGAGACACAATCGAGAAATATTGCGATATGGGATTATCTCCAAAAAAACATTACGTTTGTTTTTCTCCAAATGTTTTCTTTAACATTTTTATTTTTCATAAAAAAGAAATTTTAAAAAATATTTTTAACAACTTAGTTATTACACAAGTAAATCACAAAAGTTTGTTATATCCATGCTTTATACGGACATAACTCTACTTGACCAACAGAATTTTTTCGCCATGTTTGGTAGAAAGAAAAATTACTATTTCATTTTTTAATAAATTTATTATGTCATTAGTAACTATTTAAATCTTTTGTAGCAGAGAAAATTTCTTACAAAAAAAATGATTACAAATCCATTTTGCAATTAAATAATGTATGTCTCATTTAATAAAAGAATTAAGTCATTGATTAAAAGAAATCTTTTATATTTTAAATCTTTATTATTATTTAATGAAATTTGATAAAATCGCTTAGAAGAAATTTTATGGAAGGTAATTTGATAATGATGTCAGCGGATTTTACTCGTAATTTAATCTTATGGAACATATCGAGAACCCATGTCTTTCAAGACTGGTTGGATTTAACAATCAATCTTCTTCACGAGAAACCGTATATCGATATTGGACGATTTTTTAAGATTATTTCAAATATAAAAATGACTAATAATTTCCCCGTTATTTCATATGAAATGAAAACGATTCTTTAGTGTCAAAACTAGATTACATTTGAAAAAAATCATCTTTCGTCGTAATTTCAAATAATTTTTATTGGATTTTTTGTAAAACTCATTATTTTTTTATTAAATTAAATTTCTTTTATGTATTGATTAAGTATTATGCAATACGAAGTCTTACATGATTCGTTAATTTGTTATTGTGTAAAGTCATGTCTGTATGCAGTAGGTATGTGTGCTTCTATATTAAATTTTTTTAATCATTTGACATTTCTTTAATTAAATGAAATTATTTTGACTATACCTATCTGTGATTGGCTATAATTTTGTGAGTTGGATACAATTAATATAAATTATTTTAATTAATGGGACTATTCTCTAAATAACCGTGAAAGACAGTAGTTACTATTAACACAATAAATTCATTATAAAGCATGGAATGAAAAAATCCAAAACATTTATATTTGATACAGTTTAAACATTTGTGGATAATCAAAAAAAGTTTATTGAAAAAAAATTTTTTGATTTACTAGTTTGATCAAATATTCACATAATCATTTATTGTCATCGAAAATAAGTTGGTGTTCAAAGTGTAGAGAAAATTGGCTGAGTAAAAAGCCTTCAAAAATAGGTTTCTAAATTCCATGGATACATTGAAAGAAAGCTAATATAAACAATGGAAAAAACGTTTACTAAACGACTTGAAAATAACATTAAATGTAAAATTTAAATTTTAAATCGGTATGATGAAATGACAGTTAAATTAAACGAGATAGAACCAGGAAACAATGTAGAGATTCAGAAAATTACGAACAGACTACACAAAGTGTCCGAGAAATTTGGAATGTAAATCAACAAAGAAAAAAACAAAATAATGGTTTCAGGAAAACGTAGCAATGGAGTCAAACTGGAGATGGGCATTGAAGGGAGAAGCTGAAACAAATTAAGTTTCAAATACTAGGCTGTACTATCACTGAGAATGGAAACGGAAGAAATCCGAAACAGGATTGGAATTACAATAAGCGCAATGATTAGGCTTAGTACAATTTTTAATAAATCATCCTCTGAAGATCATTGAAGATCACTAAGGCTATGACAATTCACACATTGATTACAATTTTAATATACGTGTGAGGAATATTGGAATGATGTTTAAATGATGTTGAGTGACTGTTGAATGAGTTTTATAGTATGTTTGAGACTAATGGTGTTTGAAGCATGACATCTCTCCCTAGACAATTGAAGTCAATTACTGTCAAATTAAAAAATTTATATTACTAATGGTATAATAAATTAATTGTTATTTAACAATTAATTAAAAATACAATTGTTTTAATCTTTGCAGGTTTTGTTAAGTTTTTGAAGAATCAATTGAAGAAACAAGTCATGCCCCAGACGCTGATTACAGACCATTTTAATCTTAATACATCTTGTAATAACACTTCGGCTGTTAGTATCGTTAATAATACGCACAATTTGGATCATTCTTACGAATATCTATGGTCGAATCTTCAGTCGTTGACATTGAAACAAATAGATTAATAATTTTTATCAAAAAATATCAAAATATAATATCAAAACCAATTCTAGATATGAAATCCCTTTAAAATATTTACCACGAATTTTATTGGTTAAAATTACAAAAAATATTAATTATTCAAATTATTAATTTTATTTATTTGTTTCAAAACCGCTTTATTTTATAGTGGTCGTTTTTACTTTGTTTTTCAACGGAAATGTAATAATTACAAGTGACTGTAAAATACTCTTAACAAAGGGCAAGAGACACTTGTTGGAAATTTATTTATAGATTAAGCGATTTAATCAATGCTTCACAAGACACTCGAAATTACTTCATATAATTAGATTTTTTTTCAGATACTTACCTAATTTGAACAAAAAATAATTACAATTAATTGTTTACCCCAAACTTTAACCTTAATTTTGCTTTCTAAATTACTTATTAAAACTATTTACACTTAGTATTTTGTTTCGGTGTATCGATACGCAACATCGCTTTTTGGGGCTCAAATCAACTGGCACAGAAAATATTACTGTGATCATAGCACTGCTAGCAGAAAAAATAATGATTGAAGTTATATTTATCATATTTACAATATTATTATTTAATTTTATAAAATAATGAGTACAATATTATTTGTTTATTAATTAATTACCCATTTCGACCCACTGAACCTATGTAAAGTTCACTCTTTTAATATCGTTTTAATTTTTATACTGAGGAGTTTATGCGCTCATAAAATCCCAATGTACTATATAAAGTACATCGCTATATTTCTCAAATTTCAAGTTTTTATATTGCTGATTTTACTTATAAATATAAAACATCATTTAAACATATTAATCAATTCGAAATATGTCTCATATTATTTGAAATTAATTGCTAGGGTCAAAATGGGTTAATATGTTTAAAAATAAATCGAAAAGATGTTTCTTTAGAAATTTATTTTTTTGAAAAACAACGATAAATCATTAAAAAATGATAAAGAAAATTCTTTTAAAAACATTTTTTGTTCGGACAATATTATTATATCATGTTCTTACCTGAGACATTCGTTTAACTCTCCGTCTTCGCGAATTTCAGAGATTTGATCATTGATATAGAAGCCGTCAATGACAGTAACAATTCCATCGAGGTAAATGTCACTACATAAATTCTCGTCTAACCAAAATATTGAAGCAATCGGACCTAATTATCGATTTGTTTATTTATTTTATTTACTCAAAATCAAACCAAGAAAGAATTTTATTTTTGCATTTCCTGTTTTAGTTATCATTTTTAATTATATGGTTTCTTAAAAATAACGTAATAGTTGCAGTCATTTAAATAATTATCATGTTTTTCATAATAGTGCGTAATATAAAAATATCGCTTAAACAACCATTTAGTAGATCACGTAAATTCACATGTCATGTTTGATTCATTGAGAGAACAAAACTTTTCAGAAACTACAAATAGTTTGTCTCATTTAAATGACAGAAATTATCATTGGTAATAAATAAAAATATAAAGATTTAAAAAATTAAATTATATTATTTATTTCAAATTCCAATAATACATATATAGTGAAATCAGAAACAAAATATTCTCCCGATAGTAAGCCCCATCCATTTATTTAACATTTATAGTACAATAGACATTGCAATATAAGACATCATAATGTCAAGCATGAAAAATATGGATCTGCTATACAGCAAGAATTGACATCAAAAGAAGTCAATGATGATGCGAAGAGAACTCACATATTTGTTTCAACATTTATTGCAATCACAATTTGGATTATCTTTATGGCAATCCGTAATAATGCTTTCGCTTAAATTCATCAATGTTTAATGCTTCTCAACCAATATCTGAACTAACATGAAACGAATTATTTTATTTTAGATATTTACTTTAAATTTTATAGCTTAAAATAAAATTAATTTTTATTATCATTTAAAAACAATAATTTGATTTAATTATTTAAAAATTTTCAAAAATAAAATTAATAAAATTATTTAAAATTTGCTATAATAATAAATTAAAAATTTGAATATTAAATCTAAATTTGAATAAATTATTTTCAGTTATAAGAATTAAAATATTGATCATCCATCTGATTCGGAGAGACACAATCCAAAATCAACACACAACATTCAAATATGCAAACAATACACAAAACATCTACGTTCTAAATATTCCTCACAGATGAAATATAAGAATTAAAACAATGTGGTTTCAATAATGTACCTGAAGTTGATGATTTGACTTGTTTGAATAAAATATACTGAAATATGTGTTTACATATTTTTGCAAGAGATTTTTAAAGTCAAAGGCATTATTTTATATGCAAAAGATATTATATAAAATTTCACAAATAAAAATATCTTGTTAAATATTAAAAAATTCTTTTCTTCGTGCATATTATAATGAAAAAAATTGAAGACAAATAAATCATAGAAAAAACAGTAAATTATCTCGTAGAACAGATTTTTAAATATTAAGAATTAGAAAAACAAAAGTTGTTCTTGGAAATATTTTATTATTGAGCAAAGAAAACTATCTTATTAATTGATAGAATTGAGTCATGAAAATAAAAAATTATTAAAACTTTTTTGTATTTTGTTGGATAATTCGCTGTTTTTTCTCAGATTTTTTGTTTTTAATTTTTTTTCTATATAACATATCAAAATAGAAATGACTCAAATTATATGGCATAGTGCTAGTTTTAGATTTAAAATTCAATACGGTAGTAAAGAATTAAGATTCAAATTTTTTGAAAAAAAATTATTTTCATTTTAATAAACATCACAAAAATGTGAATGCTGATATGGATAATTTCAGGATTATATGTGATCATTTTGACAATTATTGGAAGAGAGTGTCGTGTGAAGCATTGCTCATTAGGTCACGTTGCCCTAAAATCAATGTTCAATCGATAGTCTCAACCACCTTTTTGAGAATTTTGGATAAGCGTAATTTATTGCAATCGGTTATATAATCATTATTTTTGCAATTTTTGTACAGATAAATTAAATAAATAATCACTGACTTGAAGTTGATGGTTGATCCGTTGAAATATATTGTTTTTAAATATATTTTGTATAGATGAGTTTTGTTATCAATAAATATAATTTCATCTGGATTTGAACTTATCAATAACTATTATAGTTGTAATTATTATATTTTACTATTATTATTATTTAAAACGAATAATTGTTCAATAGAAAACTAAAACCAAATCAAAATTCTTCAAAAACAAATAATTGAATAATTTCATGAAGATTTTTAGTAGAAATATTTCTTTCATCTTAAAATGAGTAAACAAATTATTTTTAATTAAAAACATGGGTATACTTGGTTATCGGTCCCCACCGGTTTTATAATGTAAATAAATGGAAAAATCTAACTTAAACCACTAAAAACAAATTGTTTTGAAATAAAATATTTATTATTCTAAATTCTTAAAATCGAATAATTAATAACTTTTTTAAATATTAACTGAATAAAAAAGCAAAATAATTAATAAATAGATTATTTAAAAATTCAAAAAAATCGATGATTAAATTAAAATAATTGATTGAAAAAATATCAAATATTAACTGAAAACTAAAAAAATTAAAATGTTAAAAATGTGATTATGCAAAAATAAATTCAAATTTTCAAATTTTAAATGAAAATATAAAATTTATTAAAATAAATTAAATAATGATTTTTTTAAAAATTAAATTAAAATAATTTATTAAATTTTCAAAAAAAAGCAGAACTATTTTTTTATAAAACTGAAACAGCTGAGACATTTAAACATCTAAAATGAAGGTAATGTACAAAATAGAATTCCTTTATTGATTTACACTCCTGAACCGCTGGTGACAGATAACCAAGTACACACAAAAAAATCAATAAACAAATTAAAATATTCAAAAATCTCAAAATTAAAATTCGAAAAAAATCTCAATTTAAAATAAAAAATTAAATTAAATTCAAAAAAATCAATATCAAATAGAAACAAATCTCAATACAAAATAAAGTTTTTAATTTCATTAAAAATTGTCATAAAAATATTTTAAGTAAACAAATTTTGTAATTTTTTATTATTAAAATAACGAATAATTTTCCATGAAATTCTATCGATATTAAAATTAACGTTTTTCTTCATTCGTGTAACAATCATCAGTAAAAAAGCGTCTCCCAACTTCTCATAGAATAATAAATAAGAATATAAAATATCGTAAAATTTAATTTGTAACTCTAAAAAATTTTAAAAAATCAATTTATAATTTCCTCAAAAAATTCTTTCTTGGCACTCACAAATCGAGTCTCAATCAAACTCGTCTTATCAACCTGGATCGGCTAGTCCTGTCGTCTCTAACAGGATATAATCGAATTTGCCCCTCCTACTCATCAAATCCTCGAGCGCCTTCACGCCGATATCCTTACTAGAGCAGCACAAACAGCCGTTCAACAACTCCAGCCACTCCTCATACAATACCCCCTCGTTTTTCGTGCTCTCGTTAATCTCAATCGATGAACCGGACCCAAATTCGTTTAAAATAACCGCGATTTTTTTGCCGTGATTTTCGTTTAAAATGTAATTTAGTAGTGTTGTTTTACCGGACCCTTTAATTAATACAATGTCAGTGTCTTTTTATTAGTCTATCGATATTATTTATCAATCTTTACCGAGATAACCAGTTAGAATCGTTACAGGTACTTTTTTGTGAGTGACTAGTAAAGGTATATCGTCCATTGGTCTTCAGGCGCAATACCGGAATTCGTTTAAACAAAACACAAAACGAAATTAAAATTTTATTACGTTTATTTCAAATCACAATTTGTTTATTGAATTTTATAAATTAAATTTCTTTTTATTCTAATAAATTTTTCTAATGCGAAATCAAATGAAACGAATGATTTTAATAAATTTGCATTTTTTGAATTTCATAAATCAAAATTTTTAAAGATCATGAAATATTTTAGAAATAATTTTAATGTAAATATTGTTTTTTTTAAGAAAATAAACAAG
>MQRK01238923.1:3655-15770 GCA_001938485.1 Girardia tigrina | reverse complement strand
GCGAAAAGTTTATTTTCAAAACACTGTTTAATTAATAATATTTTAACAAAATATTTATCAAAAAAGTATATATTAAATATTTTAAATAATCAAAATATCTAATATCCAACATTTTATAGAAATACATTTTAAAAATAGTTTTAGATTAAATAGTTGTTACAATTTAATTAGATTTTTTTATAGAAAGACCATGAATTAATTGATCTGCAATATATTTTATTTTTAAAAGTAATAAAAGCCACAAAATCGCTGCGCCCGCTCTTGCACCATCAATATGTGTGTGTGTGTTAAATAGTGGTAATTTTATTGGTGATCTTTCGATATCACTACTGATAATACACAATATTTACATAAGTATATATTCACATTTTTCTTTCTGGGAGTTACTTGATTTCATGAAGGATAACATTATTCAGAAAATACAATTTATATTACAACATTTAAATTTTTGGGTCGTAAGTTATGAAATTTGTTGTTAGTCATATTAAAACTTTTACAGCTTTTTACTTCATGCTTGTACAACATGAATCTTTGATGCTGTAAAATTTTGTTTCCTTAATAGACCAAATAGCAGATGAAGTTCTGTTTAGAACGAAACATGTGGCAAATTGTAATAATTAGTAATAGATGGTTAACATTTTGCAATTGTATGTCGAGCTATACATGATGTTTATAGCAGTCTTATTCACTTGTAATGTCGAGTTAGACTCTTCCTATGATAAAAGATATGCAGCTGATAACGTACTGCAGTGCCGTTGCTGTTTTTGTGAGTGTGTGTGTTTGTGTTCATATGTGAGAGCAGATGTGCAGCATCATAACAGATAAACATACCATGCATTGTGGTACACACAGTTTGGCATACACGCATATCTGTCAAGGTATTATCTGGGATTTTATATAAAATACACTTACATAAAATAAACACAAACTGAGAGATATTAGATATTATACATAAGCACATAAACATACACTTGTAGATACTGGGTACTTATTTAATAAATTTCTTCAATTTATTTGATAAACCTTCAAACTTCTTACAAAAAGAACACATTTTATGTTGATTATTAAATTGATTTAAGATTTTATTGATGAAGAAAAACAAAAAACAAAGTGAAATAGTGCAGTATTCAAATGTTTGTAAAAATTATGTAAATGTGGATTTATGCATTTAAAAAAAGTGCGACCTGTGGTAGCGACTTATGAAAAAATTTGCGACTGCAAAAGGTTAATGTAATGATATTTTTGTTTTAGTTATTATTTTGGAATAAATTATAAACGATATTTTATTTTGAAAATGATGACCTCATCTATTGTTTCCAAGTAAAATTGTTAAAAAGTATTAAAAAAATGTATAAACAAAATTTTATCTAACCTAGTCCTAATGCAAATCCAATGATATAAATGTGCATCAAAACGATGCTAATGTTGGAAAGCCATTTTAATTTGTATTGAAAACCGATAGATGGAATCATAAGTAGCATACACAATATCATAACACAGGAAGGATAAAGTAAAAGAGTTCGGCGCCCAACTTTATCCATCAAAGGTAACTAAATAAAAATATTATTTTACATTTATAGAAAATATTTTAAATATTCTTAAAAAAATCTATTTCGACTTTAAAATATTATTAATTTAATATTAATTTTGAAGAATTAATAAATAAATGATAATAACTAAAAAAATAATCTTATATTTTTTCATGCATTTCAAGTAGGGGAAATTTACAAAAGAAACTCAGAACAGTTGTTTTCTAATAAAAAGTATAAAAAGAAACAAAAAGACTCATTAAAATATGATTTTGATACAAAATCGAAATTTTTGAAATTTTTACAACAATTTAAAATTATTTGTTTGGCTCTCCATCATTGTAAACCCTTCAAACCATAATGTATATTATATTTCATACATTACATTTAAGACATTATCTAATACTTTTCGAACACTAAGATCAAAATATTCCCACTGACAGTAATATTTCAGGCGTTTTACACCATCTGCAATATAATTTTGATGTAGAAATAATACAAGTTTTGATATCAGAATACAGTATAAATTCTGAAAATCAAAAAATAAGCTCTTCTGGACGGGCACTTTAATGTTAAACAAGCGGGTTTTAAAAGTGTGGCATCATACAATAATTACGCTGATTACTATTGAACAACGATCAGACGTACATTGAGCACATTAAAAAAATTCGGAAACATATGGAAAATAAGAAAAAGATGAAGACGAATGAAAAAAACAGTTACATCAGACAAAAATATCGAAAAAGTAACAAATATTTTCCAAAAATCCTGCGTCAAGTGAAAGGAAAACTGCAAGTGGAATGGACATCAAAAAATCAAATTATATTAAATCAAATATTTTACTCAATTTTACTTAAATTTTTACTTTTTTTCTAAATTTTACTTGAATTTTTCATTTTTTAAATTTTAACTTCTGAGACTTAATTGTCTGAGACTTAATTTTCCGAGTAATAATTTTCGAGACTTAAAAGTCGTGCTCCGGCGAGACGACACCACGCCACTCAGAAATTGCAAATCCATACAAGACGAACATCAACCGCTCGATGTCATGGAGGGACACCGACCCCACCACCCGGTTTATTCTCATAAATTACGCTGTGTTATTTTCACCGTCGATTCGACAAGGGAGCAAAGAAGTGTCAACCGGGGTGCATATTTCCCTGTGCCAAATCCGAACTTCAGATGACCGAAGTGTGCATCTGACACACCCAATTTGGAACGGACGCCAAGGACTGTGCTCCGGGATGCGTCCACCACATACAAAAAGACCTAGTTCAACCACTCATTACCGCAGCGAATGAGGAAAGGGGCGTTAACTGTTGCAGCATCGCCAAAAAAACTAATGACAAATATTCTCCGACAAAATTGATTCGATAAAACAAGCAGTTTTTGTTATCACAATTTTTCATTAGTTTTTTAATAAATAATTTATACAGGGATTTGAATATTTAAGTTGTAGGTATAAATAATTATATAGAAATTAATTTAATAAGATTTTACGGTGACTACAGCTGTAATATTGGATATTGTATTGAGCCTGGATCGCTTACTTAACACTTTTATGCATCTATCATTAATTTCTGTTGTCTTTCTGGGTCGGCCCAAGCCTTACCTGTTAGAAACTGATTTAGTTTGAACAAATCTCTACATTGTTGTACAGACACCTTTCTGGGAAACTTACAGTTTTGTGCCATTTTTGACTTCAAATGGCCGTTTTTACTCAAATTTACTATCTGAGAACGTTCTTTTTCGATATTTGCTTTGCACTTACTATTTTCAAGACTTTGGACACATTTTTGAAGCAACGATGTTGATTAAAATCAATGTTGAAATAGTTAAACTGTTACAATATTAAAAATTCCTATTTGATATATGGACTAATTAATTATGAGTAGATTTATACGTATATAATATATAATGAAAATAAAGACCAGTTATTATTAATTTTATTCACATTTAATTTTATTCAGCATTACGGCACATGCACTGACCGAATGTGTTATTATACTGAAAATCACCTGTCTCAAACCTGCAACAGTTAAGAGAACACACCTTTATCTCAGATCATTTGGTCAAGCATTTCAGTCGCATTTCATTAATGAGATTTCGGAATGTTTCGGGTTCGATTTGAAGGCTAAAATTGAGTGGATTGTATTGAGTGTGAGAATTTTCATCTCAAAGAATATCTTTTTCTTGGCTGTTCATTGTTATTTTTATTACGTGTCTCCGTTACATGCTAAAATACGAAACAATAGAGTAAACATACCGTTTTTTTCAAAAGACAATTGATAGCTGTTAATGGTTGGTTTGTGAGAATGTAATTGATAGTGTTTATTCTATATTTACTTTTCAAAAATTATGAAATTAAATCATTTTTGCAATGATTTATTGGTAAAATAATTTTTTTATTTTGTAAAGCCCTGTATTATGTGTTAGTTTAATACATGGTGGGGATTGACTTGATGATGGAATTTCTATCTCCAAACGCGACGTCTTTTTTATCAATGTATACAGATTTATATATATTATATTAGTAAGGTTAAGAAATTTAAGTTTAATATTATCCTTTAGGTTAAGAAATCGGAAAATTTTTCGTAAATGCAACAGTCTATTAACTTAAAGTTTTATTTCTTTCAATGGAAAAATTGACCGAAGATGATCTTTGACAATGAAACATTGAGGAATTTAATTAATTTAATTAACGCCTAATCAAATGATACTTTTTCGATGTTAACTTTGTTAAAAAAAATAAACAATAATTCGAAAAATGAAAAATTATTCCAAAAAAATTATTTTTAAAACTTTTAATAATTTTTGTTTAATCAATCGATTGATATAATTTTGTATTTAATTTCCAAATGATCTTCTCTTCTAATTAAAAGATTATGAATTGTAGAAAAAACATTTTACTTCTATTTGAAATAAATTAAAAATTATTTTTAATTAAAAAATTAGTTCTCTAATGCACTTACATTAATAAAAGTCATAAAAACATTTACGAGCCCCGTTCCAACGATGACGTACTGAATATTTTCCTTTTTCACTTCCGCTTGAACAAATAAAGATTCCGAGTAAGCGAAAATCTGAAAATTACATTTAATTTGGAAATGAAACAAATTAAAATTGTTTTATATTTTCGTTTTACAATGTACTAAAAATGTAATTATTAGTACTACTGGAGATCGAAACAATCTTCTGTCTTTTCTTTTGGTAATTATGGCATTGTTTTAGCTTTAATAACCAAATGAGTTTTTGTGAACACAAAATTATTTATTTTCCTATTATCTCTTTCAGATTTTAAAGATAAAATTTGGATTTTTGATGAAGAAATAATTAATTAAACAATAATCAGTCTCAATGTGCTCAACAATTACTATTAAATTCTGAGATAGAAACAAAAATGTATAATTTAATACAATGACGAAACAATGTATTAATAATATATATAATAATATTATATATATATATATATTGAAAATATAATTTGATTAAAGTTTTTTTATATAATTATTGGACATGTTTCGATTTTTACATACATCATCATCAACAATTTTCGGAAATTTAGTATATGAATATTAAATTGTTTAAAAAATACAATTTTTAAAAGTATATTAACTTTAAAAGGAATATTTAGAATTAAATATTTTAATTTATTAAAGTATTTTTGTGTAATAATGGCAAACAATATCTTAATTAAATAATAAACTTCCCTGTCTGGACATTCTTGTCACTAGGATGAATGGAGGCTATAAAACTGAATTATTCAGAAAGGCAACAGATACAGGTCTTTACACAACACCACAGAGTTTTTGTGAGAAAAAATATCGAGAAGGTATGATAAAAGGCCTTGTTTACAGAGTTTGGAATTTGTCGTCCAATTTGAAATTGCAAATCAGGGTTTAAATATTCTTAGAAGCACTTGAGGGACAATATGTATACAAAAAAGCAAATAGAACACAACATTAGAATAACATTAGACAAATTATGTACAGATGCCCGAGTTAAGAAACAATTAAAAGAAGAAAATACTGAAAAATACAAACAAATCATTAAAATACCATATTCTTAAGGATTTAGAGTTTTTAAGAAAAGTATTTGTTGAACAATAAATAGTACTAAAGTAGTCTCTGTCACATACAAAGTTCAAATTTTCCCTTCAAACAAATCGAAAACAGTTTTTGGTTTACAAGCAAATCTGGTATATAAATTTAATTTTCACGGATGTGAAAACTAGTACATAGGAGAGACAAATCGTCATCCTCTGCTTCAGCTAATCCTGATCAGCTCAACGAGACACAACAACAGCAATTGCCATTCCCATGTACACTATGTAAAAAGTCGTACAAAACGAAGGGGTGGCTGACAATGCAACTCTACCGGGATCATACATTGGAGAAGACAGAAGAAATTGGAGAACCGACAATGACACTAGCGCAAACCAGTACAACAAATACCACAGAAAAGAGTCGTAGAAAACCTCAACATTCCAGGTAACCAGATTCAATCCGTTACGGACCCCCCGACTATCTCGACGGCAGTGGAAGAAGCGATAGGCACTGAAGAAACACATCTGAATTTTAAGATTGCAGATCTAACTGCAAGGGGAGTTCAGGTGTCCCTTTCGCGGCTGTACGAAGTCCACGAATACAGCCAAAGGTATGCAGAACTATGGTTATACAACCTATGGGTTTATTTGAGTAATAATGGGTTGTTGCCATTATTACCCAATAATACTTTAATAAATTAAAATATTTAATTCTAAATATTCCTTTTAAAGTTAATATACTTTTTAAAATTGTATTATTAAAACAATTTAATATTTATATACTAAATTTCCGAAAATTGTTTATCGAAACATGTCCAATAATTATTGGACATAATTATATAAATAATTATAATTATATAAAAAAGCTGTAATCAAATTATATTTTCAAAATATTAAACTTGCGTTTACCAGACTCAATAATATAATATATATTAGTGTGGTATTAAATCAAAATCGATTTTTTAACAAAATAAAATGCAAACTAATTCGAAGATACTAATTTTAAAGCATAAGCTTTTACGGATATATTATGATCTTTAATCGTAAACCGAAAGTACTATCCGCCTATATTGAACAACAGATTAAAGTCCAATTGCAAATAAATCAACAGAAAAACATTCAACAATAATAATTCAAAAATAACAATTCCACAACAACATTCGCTATCTCAAATCTCAGTTTCATATCATCAATACCCATCCTCATTCGTCGTCATCGGTAGTCGTCAATAACAATAATTCCACAAAATCCAACAATCGTTTCTTACTCACAGAATCTCTCTCAAGCTCGATTAATAAATCCGATTGGAATTCCAGGATTTCGATATTGGATTTCGACATAGTATTCGATCTCCTCCGCTGCGTCTTTTTCCAATCTTGTCGACGACTCGCACAATTATCTCGCCAATAATTATTCGAACTACAACTAAAATTATCGGAATTCTTTATCGGTTTTTTTTCTGTTAGTTTATTATATTGTTATATAGTTTAGTTAAACTAAAATTTATTTTTTATATTTTTATTTATTTATATCATTTGTTAAAAGAGCTCATTGAAACATCCGTTTCAGTTAGGTCTTTTACAACATTAATTTAAATATAATTTATATAATGTATTCAATTATACATTTTTGTGTCTATCTCTGAACTTATATGCGAATATTGAGCACATAAATCATAAAAAATTATATATTAATATTTTAGTATTTATATTAAAATATTTTTATTTAATGATATAATATTAAAAAGAAATCTATATTCACAAAACGATTTTTTGAGATTTCAAAAATTTGGTTTCAATAGATTTTGCAAAAAAAGTTGTGAAAATTAATTAGTGTTACTATGTCGAGCAAGTCCAGAAAGCCAAGAAGTCCAAACGAAAATCACACAAATTCATTATCTATTTTCACAAAGATAATGCTCCAATACACTCTAGTGAATTCTCTACAAGCTAGATTGAGAAGTGGATTTCTACAGCCTCCCACATGCTCCATATTCGCATGACCTAGCTTCCAGTAATTTTTATTTGTTCATTCACACCAAAAAACCCTTATAAGGTAGGCGTTTCCCTTCAAAAGCTGAATTAGTAAAGGTGCTGCAAGAATTCTTAGAGAATCAACACGTCATTTTCTACTTAAATGCCTTCTTATAGACGGTAAGACTCAGGAAAAATGTGTTAAAAATAAATACCTATACATAGCCACCAATGTTGCTTAACAATATTCATATGTCCTATTCTTTTTACACAACAAGTAGAGAATAAGCTTATTTATCATGGCATATGTCATATTTGAGAATTGCACTGGACCTTTCGAGCATCTTTTACATTTAGAAACTTTAGAAATTTCTTTTATTTAATTAATAAATAACCAAATTTAATTAAATAAAAATAAAATAATTTAACCCAATAAAATATTTCTGAAAATAATTAAAAAATATTAAATTAGATAGATTGTTATTTACAAAAATAAACTAAATATTAAATTGTAATTCATATTATCCTAGAAACTAAGACTTATATTTGCTGAAATTCATCAAAGCAGACTTTGGTATAAGCTGTGTAGAGACTTTCAAATGAATATTCATTGGAGGTGTTTATATTGAAGGCTCTTTTGAGATCAGTAATAGACTCAATAAAGATACGAAAGCGATTCGAATTTCTGCTGAATATTTGATCAAAATAGAGTAATCTGCAAATATCTATATAATCATGACATGAAAGTTCACAATAAGTTCTGTCTTATAATTTTGGTCAGTACATTCTACATGCAATAAGCCACAGAGTTTTCCAAGGACATTACCAACATTAGAGAACCACCCAGTAGGTCAACCTTTGGTGATTTCCTTGCGCAATACTACCTTTAATTGTAAAATTCTAAATATTGTGATACCGATTTTACAAAGATAACGTACTTAAAAAGTAAACTTTTTAATAGAAAATTAGAATGGTTTAGTTCATTTAGTTTACATTTTTTTAATTTTTAAAAGATTTAAATACTGCATTTATTCCTGACCATTGTTGGCAAATCATTAAAGATATGCAAACAATGAGAGCCATTCGAAGTTTTCGAGCTCGAAACAATTGAGAATATTGAAATTTTCCAATGGCATCAGAAGAAGCAAAATACTCTTTTTGCATATCAGTCATAGCTTCCTCCAGTTCCGGACTGTCTTTTTTATGGTACTTTTCCATGTCTGAAGAAATGAAGAAATTAGTTTCTCAAATATTTTTATAAATTTATGATTACAATTATCTATTTTTTAAAAGTATTTAGCAGGTTTTCAGCTTGTCTTATAGGGCAAGTATATTATAATAATTGTATGACAGGGATAATAAATATTTCATAAATTTTGTCTCAAATATCTTTGAAATAATTAATATTTTTTAAGAAATTATTATTCTTTTCTGAGTATTATAATGTTTTATTCATGAGCTGTTATGTCTATGAAAGATGCAATACTCAAGATATTTTATTATTGTTTTGGAATAATAATTACATAATCAACTAATTTTGTCCTTATGAAACAGAGATCTATAGAAAGAAAACCATTAAAAGAATTGCAGCTAGATCAAATACATCAATAGATGAAGCGCTTTGGCGGTACAATAATACACTGTCTGTTTGTAAAGAAACTTTAAGTCGGATGTTATATAATTATTCAGGTACTAGGTTTAAAGATTAAGCGTTGGGAAGACGGTCAATTCAACAAATGAGGGTAGAGCTTTTTGCGAGTACCAATTAGTGTAGGTCAAACCAAAATTCACTACAAGTTGTACTCAACAATGGATAAAAAAGACGGTAATAAAAAAGTTGTCCTGTTGGAAATATTTGGTCGAGTGTGGAGATGTACGTTTTCCGAAGCATTTTAGGGATTTGCGGCCAAGAAGAGTGGAACCTGTAAACCAGACGCATCGCACAATCGAGATTGAATCCAGTTCAGAGAATGATGATGTGGAGACCAGCAAAGGGCGCGCATTCGAAGGAGACCGAAACATTTTGATGATTACGTCACGGAGTTAGATTCGGATGATGACAAATCTGGTCGGGATGTGGAAATGAATTAATGAAATAATAAAGTTTGTTTTAATAATATGGAATTGTGCAGAATTTAAATAAAGCTTTTTGTCTTACGGGTTTTTATTAATTATTTATTGTTACCAGTGTTACATTTAGAAATTTATAATTTTAAACAAATAATTTAATATAAAATTTTTAATTTTGTGACTAATATTGAATCTAAACAAATGGTTTCAAAATAAAAAAAAATTCTTAAATGTATGAATTTAAGATTCAGAAAAATGAATCTGATGTGTAAAAGTATGAATTTGGAGTTATAAAACTATATATTAAATTTAAGCAATGTTATTTAATCAAAAGAGGAAATTGATTTATTAAAATTTGGACCAAAACATGGAATTCGCAATAAATTCAAATTTTAAGCTTCAATTGAATCCATGCATAATTTTTATTCAAATATTCCAGGATTAAATTTGGATTTTGACTATTTTAAAAATACACTTTTTAAAAATTCATCAGAATATTTAAACAAAAACTTAAAACAAAACCATGATGATGTTTGTATTTTAAAAAAAACTTATCAAGGAAAGATATTAGTGTTTGCAGATTGGGGATGGATAAAGGGTTTTAAATAAAATAGATTATTTAAATAAACTTGAGTTAGTTTTAAATAGTCCACAATTTCAGAAGACTGATAAAATTTGTAAAAATGGTAAACTTCCGCCATTAAAATGTGATGATTTTCTCTGTCCATTACTAAAGAAATTAAATAAAGATTGATTACATAATCATCATTTTAACATATATAAGCTTAACAGATAGAATCAGAATCGTCTGATGATGATGGATATTCCGTCCAAATATATTGCATTAATAAAAAAAATATTTTAAAATGGCGCCTTTTAATTTATAAAAAACAATTGCCATTATTTTTTAAACTTATAAATTATAAGAGTTATGTTGATGATATTTTTCTAATCTTTTCTGAAAAACATCACGTCTCCTTTCCTGGAATATTTGAATTCTTTACATTCTATTATTTCGTTCCCTGACAATACTGAATATAAATTGTATATTACCCTTTTGGATTTGTTTATCAAAAGGAAAATTTGCTTTAGAAAGAAAATCCATACGAGGTTTAATACAACTCCCAAAAGCTTTTGTGAACCCAAGGATAATATTAACATGATTAAAAGCCTGCTATTTCGTTCTTGGTATTTGTCTTCAACTTTTTCCAAGGCTACGTCTAGTTCTTTTCTTATTAAATTTGATATTGAATAGTCAAAATATTTTATTTATTTGTATATTTTTGTCTGTATAATATAAAATTCACTTGAAAAACGTAATATAAAATGTCTATCATTTGTTTTGATAATTATTTTGATGTTTATCTCATGTAAGTTAGTGTAATTTGATAATTTTATCTTTATTTTATTTTAATTCCTATCAATGTACACATTAGAGAGATTTATATTTCATTTAAAAGGAAAAATAAGCTAAACCGAAAAATGTCAGGCGGTATCATTCATTAGGCAGATCACTTGTCTAGTCTAAAATGAATCATAAAAAGTTTAGAAACTGTTAATTTTCTACTTGAATTAACTTAATTTATTTTTCCAAGAGTTCCCTAACAATATTTACACATATAAAATGCCTGATCAATTATGATTAAAATTATTTCGAAAAATCCTTTTTCTTTTCAACTATTATGATAGACTTAAGGGTTGACTCTTAACGGCTGGATGACTCCAATTATGAACATCAAGTCAATTAACGTCATATTAAATTGTTATCATTTAATGTTAACAAACTAAAATTCAAGATAATAATAACAAAATAAAAAAAATAATTTTTACTTTTTCTAGCTTGTTTCTCATCGTTTTTAGACAACATCAAATACCTTGGACTCTCCGGACAAAACGGTAAAATAAAACATGAAATTATCGGTGGTACTATTGTAAATCCCAGTAAATAATTCCAGTTCTTTTCCGTACCTTAATTAGTTTGACTTAAGAAACTTTTCAGAGAAACCTTTTACCCAAAAGTGAATCCAAACCGAGAATTTGAGCGAAAAGTATACCGAAAACTACACCGACCTGATGAAAATTTGCTACAGCTCCACGAATACTTTGAGGTGATATTTCAGTAAGAAATATTGTTGCCAAACCCAGTGTTAAACCTTATACGAAAATATATAAAAACGTTTTTTATTAGGCAAATTAAAAGGATTTTTACCACAATTTAGTCCGATAAGAAATCTTCCTACTATTATCAGTTCGGGAATCATCATAGGTTTGGATAATGTTTCACATATGCCTCCAACAATTGCCAAAATATGATTTAATAAAAGAGATTTTTTTCTAGATTGAATTAAATATTAATATATATATATATATCATATTTTAATATATATTATTGAGTCTTGTGAACGCAAGTTTAGTATTTCGAAAATATAATTTGATTAAAGCTTTTTTTATACAACTATTGGACATGTTTCGATTTTTAAAAAAATCATCATCAGCAA
>MQRK01238920.1:9291-19459 GCA_001938485.1 Girardia tigrina | reverse complement strand
ATATATAACAAGATTTATTAACACAACAATACAACTTGCATCAACAATTAAAAACAACGAATTTCTGACAATTTCCAGATTGGATAATTTTTCTTTCCGTCTCTTTCTTTTCTGCTTTGTATACATATTTTGATAAATGCCATAGTATAATTAGACAATTCCATTGTTGGTTTTTCATGACCAATAAAATCTCTGAATTTTAATACATCATCTGATCGAAAATATTGATCTCTATGTTCACTCAGCTTCCCATCTGGTCTTGTTCAAACTTCTTGTAAGGCAATATTCAAAAGATCGTAATTGCGATCACTAATGTCCTTTACATGGTAGCTAAATTTGCTCTTTCTAACATATACAGGATCCCTCAATTTAATTGATTTCGGATATTTCAAAAGGTTAATCTAATATTCTCTATATGCTATTGATGTAGAAACCCATGGTGAGGAAGATTTTTGTGGAGCATCTCTTTGTTTTGGTTGAGTACAAATAACTTGGTTAGTCTGGTTAACCAAGTCTTCAGTAAATGGCGCCTGAATATCCTTAGTTGTTTGAGTGCCCAGGCTAACCGGGCCAGCCTGGACTACTATTGGTTGTCCAACTAACCTAGACAGACTGATTAGTCTAGGCCGCCCTACTGGTCTGGCTGGTTCAACTACCTTAGGCTGATCAGCATTTATCTCTTCAGTTAATTGTTTAGGTCCATTAATTGTCCCATCATCAATCTTCTTTTCTTCAGTTACCTGGTTAAGTTCATTAAGGTTTTAAACTTGAACTTCATTTTAGCAGGAACACCTTAATTTGTGAAACTGATTTTGAAATAATAACAAAATGAATGGATGTTGCGATATCTTATAACGTTTACTATATTTATTTTATTTGATGCATTAAAACAAAACACACTATTATAATAATATTACTTATTACTTTAAATATAATAAAACTAACACTTGTTATTAATTTGTTTTAATGAATCACTTTTAATAAATAGACATAAGGTGGGAATTTGAATTGGAATGAATACTGACGAACATTTTTAACAAAATGCTGCGTAATATCAATTATAAAGGATTTACTGAAGAATGCCTGAAAGACCTCCATTTTGGTACTATACCGTACCAATATGTTGTACACTTATACTATATACCATTATACTCTTCAAAAACGGAAAATGTCGAATAATGGTCTTCAAACAACCAATTAATCCATCCGCTTTACCATTCAATATTACCAATGTCAGTATACAATCTATTACAGTGACGTGTGATCATGGTGAGCCCATAAATATCAATACTTTGAAAAAGACTATTCCGAATCATTATGAACCTGAAATGTTTCCTTCTTTGAAATTAACTGGTTTCAATCCAATATGTGTGAATGTTTTTGGTTTTGGGAAAATTGTAATCACCGGTTTGAAAGATTTTAACTATATGAATTTTGTAACACGTGTTTTTGACTATATTTTGTTTACAACTATGTGAGTTGTGTTTCAAATATATTGTACATATGTAAATAAATGTTTGTTGAAAATACTCGTCTTATACCTGTCTTTATTCATAAACTTGTAAAAAACAACTTTTGTTATATATAATATTGATATATAGTATAAAATGTTAACTATGCAATACGTTGACATGATGAGTGCAATTCGTTGACATGATGAGTGCAATACGTTGACATGATAGATGTATGACAATATCATACATACAGTCATGTTTTGTATGGTTGATACAATATTGGTCGATAACATAGTATAATATCATATTATAATACATATCTATAATATTTGCACACATATTGTGCACATATTAGAAAAAGCACTAGGCATCGATTTTTTCAAAAATGTTGATATTGAATCTGACTATTCATATATAAGTTACTATACATGTGTTCAAACAGATTTTCAATATTTTGCTTTCTTCGACCTCCACCTATGAGCATTCTCTTCACTTTACACTATAGTATATTAAAACATGAATACATTGCACTTTGTACATTTGTGAACTTATTGATTTTGTACACTTGTACTAAGCCTAGTTAGACTGCACATGTACAGTATTGATTAGCATATGTGCAGCCTAGTACAGTGATCCTCACATCCTTTACAGATATTAAGCCTGAGGCTTTTTAGGAGGGCTGAGATGCTTATGGCTTCAACGGGTACTCCCCCAATGTTGGGATCCATGCCTTAGTTCCACCGGCGAACCGGCTTCACAACACCCCTCACCAAAGTTGGAACCTTGGATCATTGCAATGCAATCGACCACTCGGCTGTAGGGTCACTACTCCACTACAGTCATGACACTCAGGACGGATTTTTATTTTCAGTGTATTGATTTTTACACTTTTTTGTGTAATTTTGATGGTTTTTATATGTTTTCCATGATTTTTAAGGTGTTTTTCATGGTTTTTAAGGTAACGATGATGGTTTCTAAGGTGCTTTCGACTTTTTTTATATATATATAATATTAAAATGTTATGTATCATGGTTACGCTAACCATGATACTTTTGATGGTTGATGCATGGCGATGCTTAGGCTTAGGTACATTAGATGATTATACAGATGTTATGTATAATATCTATGCATGTTTGAAGTACAACAGGAGTTTTTACATGTCGTTTTTACATGTAAAATAAAAGGTTATGTATCTTGGTTACGGTAACCATGGTACTTTTGATTATACTTGTGTACATTAGGAGATTCATGAGGTATTGTTTGATGGTCAATAACACACATATATCATAGAGGTTTCATATATATACGAAAAAATCCATTTTTGAGCACTTTTTTGAGAATTTCAGAAATGTTCGAAAAAATTGATTTATCAGCACTTTTTCGAAAATGTTGATGTGGAATCTGAATGTACGTATATGGGTGCATCAAGTGCATCAGCACTTTTTTGATATTATGCTTTCTTGTACCTTTAAAATCGATGTGCATTTTGTGTAAATTTGCACATTATGTTAATTATAGGGAAAAGTAATCAGGAACCGTTGCTAGGGTACTAAGGACAAATCAGAAGCGTTTACAAGTGAATCGGAACGGTTGATATGGTAACGGGACCCGTTGCTAGGGTGATTGCGACCGTTGCCTTGGTAACGGGCTGGTGTCGAATGCCTATTTTTCCCCTACTTTAGTTAATCATAAATTAAAGAAATATGAATTATTCATGTATGACCTCGGACATGATATAAATTTCCCTAATTAGCTCGTGAGCCGAAAAGTTTGGACAACCCAGTCTAATATGAAGAAACACGTGAAAAGTATGTGTCCAAGGATAAGTACGTATTCGTATTACACATTTAACCCTTTGCAACACATTATGAATAAATTTCGTTTGAAGATCATTTTTTCAAGTAATTTATGTGTCATCGAAATACATCTATAGCCATTATTTAGTTTTATCAAATATAATGTATTTTTATTAATAATACACACTAATTTATAAAGTAAAGATTTTATTTTAGAATTGGATTCAAAAACTCCGCTTATTCACATTTATTGACTTAAGAAAGAAAAATAAACATCAATAATTACAGTTAAAAATATAAATTGATTAATTGCTAATTATAGATTTAATGGAAAAAATATTATAGTTATAAATAAAATTAATTAAACAAGTTTATCATTAGGGAGTTCGAGGCGATCGCACCCCTCCATAGATAAATTAAAAAATATAAATAGAGATAGTACAAACTGCTTTTAAACCTTTGATGTAATTTTGTGTGAATTTCTTATAAAATCTCTCATTTTCTTTTATAAGAAAACTTTAATTAACATCATATAACTATATAAACTTAAAAATTCGAAATTATAAATTAATTGTAATTTAAAAAAATAACAAAAAAATCATTATTTATATTTAATGTTGTTTGCAATCAAATATTTTAGAAACTGATCCAGGATAACTTTTTATGATTTAGAAATTATATAAAAATTAAATAAGCATTGCTTTTGTACACAAGTGCAAATTGTTCGTTAAGTGTGATGATAACGGTTGATCCATCGAAATTAATAACAATCTATTATGGTGAAGGTTTTTTGAGTTTTAAAACAATCTATCATCATTTTTAAATATTTATATTACATTTTATATTGTGAGTTATATTTTTTATTATTTTGAGTTATCTTTATTAATAAAAAAACAGTTGTTATAATTGTAGGTACATAATCATTTATGAACTATTTCACGATTTCTCATTACCTTTTATAAATTATAAATCAATATATTATATATCAATATTATAAATCAATATTATAAGTATATTGGAAAAAGAAATCCATTATTTTGGCGTGAGATTCAAAACTTTATTTAACATGTTTCGGATTGTCTTCTTGGAGTCAAATATGCACAGTTTTGTTGTAAAATTAGTAGCCATTTTGAAGGTAGCTTCATAATGCATCTCTCGTAGAAGTCTTGGTCTTTATTGGCGAAAAACTGTAGTAATCGATTTTCCCAATCTTCTATTGATCTCAATTTCTTATCACTCAGGAAACTATACAATGCGAGACAAAGGGGGTAATCGTTTGGTGCCAGGTACGGACTATATGGTTGATGCATTAAAACTTTCCAACCAAGCTCCCTGAGTTTCTGGCAAGTCACTACAGACGTATATGGGCTGGCGTTGTCGTGATGGAACACAACACCTCTTCCGTTGGCCAATTCTGGTCATTTCTCATCAATTGATATCTTTAAACGGTCCCGTTGTTGACAGTACAGATCTGAATTTAGTGTTTGGCCATACGGAAGCAACTCATAATAAATGATTCCTTTCTAGTCCCATCAAATACACAGTAGAACCTTCCTGGTCATTATTTCTGGTTTGGCGACCGTTTGAGGTGCTTCACCGTGCTCTGACAACGATTGTTTTCGTACAATATTGTCGTATGTGACCCATTTCTCATCCCCAGTAACCATTCGGTTAAGAAATGGGTCAATTTCATTTCGTTTGGCTAAGGCTTCGCAGATGGAGATTCGATCCATCATGTTTTTTGCTGTTAATGGGTGTGGAACCCCAACATCAAGTTTCTTTTTGAATCCTGCTTTGCCCAAATGGTTTAAAACCGTTTTGTGGTCGATCTTCAGCTCCTGTGCGATGCTACGACTACTAACATGCTGGTCAACTTCGATCATTGCCGAGATTTTATCGACATTTTCAACGATAGGCCTGCCTATGCGAGGTGCATCTTTAACATCAAAAATGCCTCCACGGAATCGACGAAACCAAAATTGCATGTAATTAGCGGTTACAATATTGGCACCATAAACACCATTCACAATAACATCCCCCTGGCTTGCATTTTCGCCTTTATCAAATAAAAATTGTAAAATTTACCAAATTTTTTCGTTGTTGATTTCCATTTTTAACACCCTGTAACTCAGAACTGAATAAAAAAAGCAAAAAAGTTTTTGTGAAATTAATGTTACATTGACGAAGAGCATAAATTTGAAATTGTTTGATCAATAAATAATGAATAAAAATAATGGATTAAAATAATGAATTTAAATAATGGATTACTTTTTCCTCAACCTAATATATATATATATATATATATATATTCTGAATTAAATATTTATATTTTGTAATAATATTAATAATAATTATAAAGTTATTTGGTATGAGGAGAGTCTCATAGATATACTAATAAGTATATTTAATATGCTTTTACGTTTTAATCAATTGTCATATTTTGTTTAAATCGAATTCACCCCCCCCCCGTAGAATCATATTATATAAAATTTACATAAACTAATTATATTGATAATATATAAAATATTATCTGAGATGATAATATAAAAACAAAAATCTCAAAAAATGTCTTTTATTTTGTTAATTTATTGTTTTTAAATAGAAAAATAAATTATTCATTAATTAATCAACTAACACTGTCATTAACGTCTCTCTCTTTCCACGCAAATATTTCTTCATTAATTGATTTTGATGAAACATTTTAAGATTGGGAGGAAACAAGACTATAAACATTCTTTTTTTCTCGTATTTTTGATCAATATTTTTGTGGATTGAAGGAAAATTAGAAATAAATACACTATCAAACAACGAATTCCATCCAAATTAAAATATTTTTTTCAATGTGCTTTTTAAAATTAGAAAATAATTTAGAATGATATAATCTTTTAATATCTTATATCCGTAAAACAATTTTACTTTATATTTTTAATTATTTAAAATCAAATTAAAAAAATTTCCTTTTAAGAAACCATTCGATAAAAAACAGTAAATTAAATTAAAATAAAGGTAATAATTATATAATATTTTTTTTAATATTATTAAGATAATGGCCATTCATGAATGCTAAGAATGCTAATTATAAAATTTAATGAATTTCAATAAAATTTAAGTTATCCAGTCGATATTTATTTATTTGACTTTATACCTATATACAAGGGAATAAATAATATATTATAATATTAGTTGTTAATAGTCTTAAACTATAACTAGAGAGATTTGACATTCTGGTCACTAGGATAAATGAGTGATAAGGAACTGAATTATACGGAATAAGAGAGAGAAACTCGATATATTAACTATGTAATTTACAGAGTTTCTTTTAATTATTGTAAATACTTAAATAAACTAAAAACTTTAAACTTTTATGTATATTATCTTATCTTATAAAAGCCCAAGTCACTCACTGCCTGCCTCACTGCCTCACTAACGCTGTCAAGAACGCTCATATTATCTACTTACAATTGTAAGTAGATATTTATATTAATAATAATTCATATGGAAAATTATTATTAGCAGAATTATTCATGATAATTTTCCATATGAATTATTACAATTGTAAGTAGATAATATGAGCATTCTTAATTTTGACTTTTTAAGCAAATTTTGGGTTGGCCTTTTGGAATTCAACATTTTTCATTCATTATATTTTTCGGTAGGATTTTCAACAATGGTAACTTCTCAAAAGGGTAATTTACTGAATAATGAACGAGTATTTACCAAAAATATAGTTTATAAAGAAATTTTGTGAAGACACTTATTTCTAATGATTAAATGTGGAAAACAAATGAATTTTAAAAAAAATGTCTTTTGAAAATTTATTTGAAATTTTAACTCTATATAATTATATCCGTCATACATGACGGGTTATTTACTAGTTATAAATAAAACTGATACAACAAAGAATTTTAGCAAAGTATTACAGAAAAGTTGAGATTTTGGAGAAATAGTCAGTAATGTCGAACAAAAATATAATATTGTATTACTTATAGTTCACCAAAGGAATCTATTACAGATCAAGTAAAGAAAATCATATCGTCAATAGATCAAAAAGATAAATCTGGAAAATATTTTTTCGAATATTAGATTCAGTGTTAGAACTTGGAAATTATTTTGAGTTTTCCGGAAATAAATAAATTTCTGGTGAGAACAACATTGTCGAGAGTTGATAATCAGAACACGTAAATATACACAGGAAATTAACCAAACTAAATCTGTCGCATTTGTAGAAATTTTAATGTTAATTCGCATCAAGTAAATAATATTTTAATAATCACAAATTTTTAATTCTGATCTATTGATCAGATATTTTTAAATTTAAATTTTCAATTTATAATCATCCATATCATCTTGGAAACTACTATTTGCAAGATAATATGAATTAACTAAAATTTAATAAAAATAAATAAGTAATACATATATAAAATAATAAATAAAAGATACGATATTTAAAAAATAAGGTATAATATATTTCAGTTAAATAAGTTAGTTATAATTATTTTGATTAAAAATAATTATCTTTTCTGATGTAAGAAAGAAAACAATATAAATCAAATTGTTTAATTCTCCATTCCTTTAATGACGAGTTAATACAATTACTGTAATGTTTTTCTTATTTTTTATTTATTAGTTTAACAAGGTTCACAATTTAATATTATTGTTTAGGTTTGTTAAACTCATACCATATTCTGAAGGGTTTAAATCATTTAAGATAATTATTAGCCAGAATATTGGTAGTGTCTAATTGGTTTCAATTAAATCCAAATCGAAAACGACTGGTTTATTCCGAACCAATCGGGTTTATCGATCTAATTGTCACGAGTGTAAAATTTCGTCATCTCAAAACCAGGTTTAGTGAGCATTCATAATCGAGTTGATCGAGTAGGGTTCTTTATCATTAGATGCATTGTGAGAACATAATCTCTTCTGATTCAAAGGATGAGTTTTCTGTTCTATAGAAAGCCTATGATTTCCAATACGAGTGGTACTTCTGTGAATCATTATGGATTAAACATTACAATCTATTCATAACATTAAAATTGGCCAAAGATGCTGGTCTCAAAAATTAAAATCTTTAAAACTGTGTATGAGTGTGATGTGCTGATTTGAGTACGTTGAAATTGGAGTTGTGATTCTCCAACCATGTTGGAAAATCGACATTTTATTGTATTTGCGATGATTGATAATAACGAACAGAATTGAAATTTTTAAAATAATGAAAATTTAATTATCCAATAAAATTTAAATTTAAAAAGTAATAAGTTAGGGTAAATTTTAAATGTAAGTAATATTTTTCAAAAAAAGGTTTGAAATATTTTTACAATTAGTTTCAATTATTATTTATAATTCAATGAAATATTTAAAAATTAAATTAAAACATAAAATACATAAGTTTTGTTAATTGTATTTTCAAATATTTTTACATTGTGAATTTGAGAGAAACTTTAACCAATATAATTTTTAACAACGAAATACTGATAAATTTTATAACGAATATTTAAATATTTTAAAATTAAAAAAAAAATAATAAAAATGAAAAATAAGGAAATTTGTTCTAATAATTATTATTAAAATCAATAGCAGAATATTAAATAGAACGATGATGAATGATGAAGGATCTTTAGAGAGTCGTCAGGGAGACGGCTCTAATTGTAATGATAATAAATGTTTGTAAAGTAATTGTGTCAGTGCTCTTAACAAGTTTAATATTAATTTTTTTTATAAAGCAAAATTTGAACAAATCGTTTACTTCTTTTCCATATTTAATAACCAATTTGCCGATCTTTATTATTTAATATAATTTTTATTTTAAAATCCCTTCTAATTTTTAAAGTTTTAAAAATTAAAAATAATATTTAATCCAATTATAATTAGAAATGCTTGTTTCAAATCATTCATTTAATCTGTTTTAATTTAATCTAATTTATTCTGCAATTAATTTTACCAATTTTGCATTTTCTCTTTAAGTTGGAATAGTTAAAACATTATTTAAAATACTTTATTTTATATCATTTAAAAAAATTAAGAAATGATATTAAACTTTAATCTTAAAATTTTGAAATTTTATATAGATTTAATATTTGCATATCTTTTTTAAGTTTAAATTATTTAAATCTCAATCAGTGAAATTAAAATTAACTAACTTATAGTAATTAATATATTATAAATTACAATTTATCATTTGTTCAAATTTAAAATTTTTCATAACAACAAAAGTTATTTATGTCAGTTTTCAATGTTCTGGGACATTTTTTCCATTTATGGTAGTAAAAGTTTACACAGTTTTAAGACATCGCTTCCTTTCATGTTTAATTCACATAAATCAAATCTCATTTCTATTTACTAAAAAGTCTTATTGTTTCTGTAAATACAGAGAAAGCAAAGGAATCCAAAACTTTTTATTAAATCAGGAATAATAAATGACATGAAGATAATGTTTTTTTTATAATAAGATAATATTTATTTAAAAACCATTTTTTCAATAACATTCCCATTAAGATGAAACCTTAAGAATAAATAAATCAATTTTTTCAATATTACTATGAACACTGATATGATTTCCAATACTTTTATTGATATCACCACTCGAATCGCCTCCAGGAGAATTCTCCACAAAACTTTCGTATTTATATATCGTTCTTGATTAATAAATTGAAATTCTATATCTAAACCTATAATTAATCGAACAAATTGAAATTATAATTCCTTACTAAAACAATAATTTAAAGAATTTACTTTTTAAATTATTTTCAGAAATACTTTAATTTATTATTTTAAATACATTCTTTATGATTAAATAACGTTATAATCCACTATTAAATACTTTAAACCACTTTCAAATAGATTTCAAATATTTTGATTAAAAAGTTATATATATATATATATATATATATATATATATATATATATATATATATATAT
>MQRK01238919.1:0-12590 GCA_001938485.1 Girardia tigrina | reverse complement strand
ATTGATCAAACATGGAAATGATTATTTATCGAATAAATCCAATCGAAAGAAAACGTAATCAACGAATTTATGTAATTCAGGTCAGCGAAACCGGATTAAACATTCTTCTTATTTTACTGGCAAATGTTGAGAACATAATGGAAAGGGATGCCAGACAAATATTTTACAAGAATTTCTTTATGGAAGTATTACATCACATGTTCTCTGTCGTCACCGACACGTCGCATACCGGAAGTAATAATTTTATAATAACCACCACACCAAAAAAACTCACATGATTTTTAAGATTTGACCCTCCAGTGTACGATTTTGAGCAACATGTTCAAATGTCTCGAGGACGGTAAAATTACCGTTGATTTGTCCGCCACCCAAAACGGCCCGCTTTTAGCTAGTCCACAGGACAATGTGTTATTTGTACAAAATTCCCTTGCAGCCCTCTTGAAACAAGCATTTCCTCAGCTCCAGGATCCTCAAATTAAAGTGTTCATTGAGGGTTTGTTTTCTTTCGATCAAGATTTAGCGGCTTTCCGGGAGAACATGAGAGATTTCCTAGTCCAGATTCGTGAATTTGCTGGCGATGATTTATCAGATTTGTATTTGGAGGAGAAGGAAGCCGAAATCAAGCGAGCTCAAGAAGATAAACAACGCATAAAAGCTTCGGTTCCAGGAATCCTGAATCCTCACGAAGTTACTGAGGATATGATTGATTGATGCGCTTTTTGTGTTTTGTGTTTGTTGCTCGACTGATTGCGGACATTATCAATATTTTACATTAATAAATAATAAATAGCAGTTGTATTGTTTTTGATTTTTTATTTTTGTACTCTTATATTATCAATATCTGTTTTATATACTTTGCTTTTTGGAGGGGGTCGTGTTCAGTTATCAGAAAAAATTATTATATAATGAATATTACTATTAACCGTTTACATGCGGACCCCATTAAACCTTTGCCTTTCGTGTTAAAACTTTTAAAACAATCTATATATGCTCTAACTAAGAAAATTATGTGGTTAAATCGGCGACCCAAACAATACCGAGAGAAAAATAGGTGTCCTTTTTATAGGACAGCCGTATTATTAGAGTGTGGGCGATTGTGGTATGCATGAAAGCAAAGAGGATGAAGCGTTACAGAACACTGAATGCACTTAAATTTCGCCTTCTGGTGGCATTCTGTCTTTTTTTGTCAATAACTTTTTGTCATCAAATGGAGCAGAAATAGGGGCTTGTTTACGTGATGTACTGATATCAATAGAAAGAGAAATGCTTGCTTAATCAGAAAATCGTGTTTAAGTGAAAAAAATATAGTAGTAGGTGACGACTACTGTCATTTATATGAGTGTCCTTTAAAAAGGACAGCCGCATGAAAACGGTTAATAATTTCGACCAAACTAAAGGTTAACGTGACGTAACTATTGATCAAATATGGAAATGATTATTTATTGAATAAATCCAATCGAAAGAAAATAGTAGTCAATGGCCGCAGTTGGGTACGTCGGATCTCGTCCGATCTTCGAAGTCAAGCAACCATTGACTACAGGTCAGGTCAGGAAATCTGTGTGCTACAGGTATCATGTAAGCGACTAAACCGGCTGCCTCACCATGCACCAAAGTCAAGAATCGAAGGAGTTAGAAACATTAACTTATCTGTATTTTTCACCATTTCTACGCTTAACTCTAACTGCCGGAACGGAAAAACGACGCTTACCGGTACTTTTGATCAGAGCGCCGGAAATGCCTATTAACGGTACTATATCTACTGTAACAAGCATTACTAAAACAGCTTCAAAAGCGGTCGATACTTTTTGTTTGTCAGATTTTACCAGTATAACAGCGTTAACTTTGAATGTTGACTGAATTGTTTTGCAGGTTAATTGCAGACTGGAATATGTGGTGGTTTAATGGTTATTGATGCACCAATAGGGAAATCGCCGGGTCATTGACTACAGGTCAGGTCAGGCAATCTGTCTGCTACAGGTACCATGTAAACCTGTAATACCTGTCCCATGGTAGGCCACTAAACCGGCTGTCTCACCCAGAGAAACCAGGGTGAAGAGGTGTGTAGGATACCTAGCAGGATGAAAAACAAAACCTAGCAAAGGGAGGATGATCTCCTTGGAGCCAACGGTCATCCATTCCTGGAGAGGAGATAGGTGCCACCAGGTTCCTTGCTTTACCGAGATACTCAAAAATATATGCAAACGCAAGCAATATGCTTGTGGATAAATGAGTGCACAATGGCCCAAAGTCTACGGTACCAAAAAAAGTGTTCATTAAATCTTATCAGCAGAAGCGACCAATTAAGAGTTTTTCTAGGTTATAGTTTAATTTTTGATTTTTATAATTATTTAAAATGTCTTAATTGGATTTGTGATCCCTGAAATTTTTGAGCTGAAAAAATCCAGACTTACATTAAAAATAATAAAAAGAAAAAGAAAAGACATATCGATATTGTAATCAGTGCCACATAATTGACACAACAAAATTCAAAAACAAAACCAGATTTGGTAAACAAAATAACAAAACATTTCAAATATCATTTATCAAATCACATCTTGTCGTAACGAATAACATGTCACATATAATGCATTCAATAACACAAAACATTTCAAATGAACACAATATACGCGAGTACTCGTCATTTGCCAGTTATTACCAACAATTGTGCATAGGCACCCTTGTTTATCCGGGTTACGACATTAATTGGCAGTTTTTTTATTTGAAGTAAAGTTTTTTTTATCATAATTGTATTATCATAACGTAATATGACTACTATGAAAGAATTTAAACGAATTTCTGTTCCATTGTAATTTAAAGATAATATTGATCATTTTCTCAAATCAGAAAATCCTCCGATAATTTCATGCAAAAATCACCGACTGAATTTCGGTTCTACAAACCCCAAGCTAAAGTTCAAGCTAATTAATTCAATCTCGAAGTTGCCGGCATGGGACTTGAAGAAATATAGTATAAGATAATGGTTATCGCTATTCCTTAATAATAAAGCAATTTATAATAACAAAATTTTGTATAACCGGATTTAATAATAGCCGATTTTTGAAAAAGGAACGTACAATATAGTACAGTTGAACATCATTATTCTGGCATGACAGGGGATTTTAAAATTTGAGGAATAGACATAGAACAAATATCGTGATTGAAAAATGGGAGTTTCAGACGAATTAAGCATTTTCAACTGTACTTAGTTTTTGTGGTTTTAATGGTAAATTGAGGTATTCGGAGTCCATATTGTATTAATTTCTGATGTTTTTAAATTATTTTGCACTCGTTCACTAGTAATATCTAGAAATATATTTAAATACAATACATTTTATATTCCTAGTTGCAATTAGTTGTTTCCAAGAGGCTGTCCTTTATAAAAGTATAGCGATAAGATAAATGACTGACCGAAATCCATCGGTTGATATTATGGTTTTTAACAATGTTACAAAGAAATCGAGAACAAATCTTTACAAACATTTATTCAATTCGCATTTTGGAAGAAATGTAAAAAAATTTTTCGAGATTCGTTATCTTATACTATTTTTGCACCAAGAATCCCTTTCCGCGTCTATCGACGGTCAACTTCGCTGTGCAGAATGCCACCAAAAGGTAAAATTTAAATGTATTCAGCGTAATGTAACTCTCCATTCTTTGCTTTCAATTATAATTAATTTTTAAGACATTTTGTATTCAATAAACTCTTAAGATATTTTTTTAAGTTAGATAGTTATTTTTAATAGCTTGAAGATGCAAGTTTTTTGTATTATTGCTGTGTATTAAAAATTTAGTACTCTAAGAACTACATCAGTTTATTAGATTGCTTTTAAAAGTTTTAACTGAAAACATAATTGAGGCGATAGCAACAAGCGACATTCACACCAAATTTTATTATAGCCGATTGCAATTATGTTTATTTTTGCTTCAGTGGATCGAAGAATAATTTATAATAACCGTTTTTTTATTATAACCAATTTTATATTAACCGATTAAAAGTACAAGCATTTCTGCACACAGATGTTGCTACCTGGTTTCTATTGTATGAGTATCTTAAAAATTAATTTATAAAAAATATTTTTCCTTTTTGAGGCCCAAGGTTTCATTAAAATGACTAATTTTCTATCTTAAATTCGAGATAAACGAGCATAATTATAATTAATAAAAATATTTATTCGAGATAACCGAACCAAAATATTAAGGAAATAAATAGAAACTTTTTGGTGACAAAATTACCTTCGAGTTAGCCGATTATTCGAGTTAACACAGTTTGACTGTGTTTGAATATTTGCAATTACAATGGACTCCGCATATATCGAAGTGGCATTTCCAAAAAAAAAACTTCGGTATAGCCGTAGTTTGTTATAGTCATTACCTAAGCAGTGATATTTAGTGGATACAATAACATATCATTGATGTATCCGTATATTCGATATATACGGAGTGCACTGTATGTATAAGAAACTCACAAAATAAAGAATTCTTAAGACATTTTGTACTCGATAAACTCGTAAGATAGTTTTTAAGTAGATCTTATTCAAACTTTACAGCGACTTTGAAATGTCTTTTTTTCATTTCTTTAATTCAATTAATTACGCATCAGAATACAATCAGTAATAACATGCTGTTGTATTTTACTCAGAGTGGTACAAAATCAATGGAAATATTGAAAATGATGCAAAAGATTTATGGAAGTGAGTGTTTCCCTCGTGCGAGGTCTTTTGTCAGTCTTCTTTAGACTGAAAATTGTGCAATCGTGTATAGTTTTGCATGTTTATATTTCATATTTTACAACTGTTAACAAGTTTGTCAGTAACCTTTAAGAGGAAGATAATTTATTTTGTTTTGTACTGTACTATTATTGGGGGATCAATTTATGAAATCATCTGATGCCCTCATTAATGCTACAAAGGTTAATACCTCGAACTAGAAGGTGTACACGGATGTTTTAAAAATGTTCACTGTCAAGCGAAATAAATCAAGTTTAAAAACTTCGAAAATCTATCTTAGTTAAATTGCATTCGAACTTTGGATGTTGAATTGGAAATTTTTCTCGAGGCATTTAACCGCTCCAATACCAAACCGATTTTAATCTACATAAAGAATATAATAATAAAAAATATCAATAAAGAATACGGTGGAGGACGATGAGTAGATGTGAAGGTTAACACGTAAACTTAAATATTCATTTGTTAGGGTTTTGGAAAAATCATATGAATACTTCTTGATAAAATTTTATATAAGTAAAAATTTAAAATAATTCTTTTGGTAAAATTATTAATTTCAAATAAAATAATATTTAGTTTAACAAAACTTAGAATTAAAAATTATAAATATTTGTTTTACTTCATCAAAAATTATAAATATTTTACTCATTGTTTTATCTCATCAATTTTCAAGGCTGAGGAAAATTACTATATAAACAACAGCAAATCTAGTTTTAGTTTGCCCAAACATATTTGCAAGAAACTTAACTAAGAGAAGTCGTGTTAACAAGTAACGTAAAAACTTATTTTTATTTTCATTTTATTCTTTTAAAAAATATTGTTAAACCATAAGTATGGAAGAAGAAGGTTTAACTTAAAATTTTTGAGTTTTAATCAAATCATCGTTCGACTTTGGAGATTCACAGTTTTTACTGTAATCTGTTAACTCGTACGAAATATTGGTTGTGTCTGTATTCTGTCATCAAAAATTGAATTATTATTATTATTTGTGACTTGTTGATATTTGTTATTCGAAATAAAGTTTGATAAAAGAATTTGTGTTCATTATTCATATATTTATGTTGGAAGTCCTTTCTGAATAATTGGAGTCAGATCAAAAGATTAAAGATTATTGATTAAGAATTATTGATTAAAGAATAAAGAATAAAAATTTTCGAGTAAAGATAAAGATTTGTGTTTTAAAAGTGAATACTTGAGATTAAAGATAATTTTAATAAAACCCAACACATTTAAATATTCAGAATTAATTTTGTATGATTGAAATAAATAAATATATTCTTTTACACAAAATTTTATTTATTTATCCGTTCGATTCACATTAAATAATCAATCGCTCAAAATCATTCGATTGGTACGGCGAATATATCAAATTGATCGATCTCCATGGATAGATGTCGAGGGTACCCGTTGAGGTTTTACCTCGACGGCGTGGCTTCCCACTAGCTTTATTTTTTTAAAATATTCTGTAATTCTAAAAATATATGCACAAATACATCAAATTGGTCAACATTCATTCTGAACAGATCCTCTTTTCTGAACATTACCATGAAAATTGAAGGTTGCCATTAAATAAAAATACACCAAAAAGTACAAATTTAAACTGAAAAAGCCATCAATGACCTCAGTACTTACTTTTGTACACACAGGGCTACCTGACAAGCATGCTATAAATATAAACACATTTTTTTCTTTGACCAATTTTAAGAAAATTGAGGCAATTCTCATTTGAATTTTTATTATCACACTTAAAGTCATTACAACTTTCAGAAGATATTTCACCGTTTGATATCGCTCTAATTGGTTTTGTTATTTTTGTTTTTATTCATGATTATTCCTCAATATATATCCTCAACTACTCCGGCTGCATCAGCCAAGGTAAACTTTTTGCCAATTATTTTTAAAAAGAGCAAACTCTTTTCATACACTTTTTTTACTGTGTTCGTCTCGAATACCACGGCAAAATGCGTCTCTCATGGGTTAATCCTTAAATTCGATTGAGAAATGACAGTAACTAGCAGTATTCTTCACTCGACTTAAAAAATCAACCGTCTTTTCCTCTATCTCTTGACTCGTGGAGTATAATAATATACGCTCCGACAACACATTTTTGTCCGATAAAAATTTAGAGCGCAAAAATTTTATCGCCCGATTATATTCAGACATCTCCGCATCTTTTCCCAAAGCGGTCCAATTCATTTCATCATAGTATCCGGCTACCGTATCACCAACGGATAACAAAAGAAAATCCAACTTCTGAGAAGCATCTATGTCAGCTATGCATAGAAAACGCTCGAATTGTCGAATAAATATGTCGAATCCGACCAATGATGCTTCCTTTAACTGAGGTAGATGAATTTTTGCCATTTATTATGATTTCCAAAATGTGGTATTCACAAATCAACTCGAGATAACCGTTAATTTGAATTCTAAAAATACAAAATCCAGATTTAAATTAACGCAATGTCTAGTAAAATTTAAACAAATACTACAAAATATTAATTAAAAATAATAATTTAAACCATTTCTTAATAAAAACCCAAAATAATAAAAATATTATCAAATTATTAAAAATGAATTTAATTTATATTTATTAATTTTACTTATGTCTAATTAAATGCTTTTATTTTCTTAAAAAATATTAAACTTAATTTTAATTGTTAATTTAAAAAATAAAAACATATCAAATTATTATTGTAATTATGTTCAATCATTTTAAATTTAAAAAAATACCAATTTCCATCTGGGTGGGAGAATCACCATTCTAAGTTAAACATACTCAAATCAGCATACAGCATCAATACATTCACGTTTTCAAACAATTTAAAATACTCCTCACAACCATAGCCATCAAAAACAACTATCAATTTTCCACACTAAATTTCCTGATCGATACTGTTTAGCCGTTCTAGTTTTACCAATATACATATTGCGAATGCGAATATATTTTTTGATTCTACTCGTTTACAAGTGGCTAACGTTACTGACATATGAATAGCTGGCAATAAAACGTCGACCTTTTGTCTTACTGACCTTGACTACTGATTTACTTGGACTTTTAAAGTCGCAGAAATAAAAAAACCCCTAACTGGTTTAAGATTTCTAATCCCTTTATGATTTGTTGGTCGACTTTTTCAATCAAACCATCATTAAATACCACGGAATTTCCACCAAACCGTTCCTAGAGAACTGATCAAAGACAGACGACAATAATACATCTTACCACGATAACAGAAGGGATTTTTGTCATAATAAAGAAAAAATCACAGCCAATAAGTTTCCCAGAAATTGAAAAGTTGCTAACAACCTAAGCCAACTTTGCACAATCACGTGAGTAATTATAGAGAAATGCTAACCGATGAGGCATTAAAGTATTTAGTGCCAACTGTCACGACCCTCTCGAGTGAAAACATTTTTGCAAGCTGAAGAGCCCCCAGTGGTTATTAAGGGTCAACCACAACCCGATGTTATTTTATGAACTTGTTTATTTACTCTCTGGTAACTGTAAATGGGTCGGACGCCTCTTCTTACTCGACATCTGACTAGCAGTGCCGAGCTCGAAGGGCCTGCGGGTTCAATTCAAGATAGGATAGGCTATGGGCCCCCACCTAGCTCAGTATCGATCGGGGTATGTTGCAGGATAATTATGTAACATTTTGGCATATGTGTTGCTCAATTCCTTTTCAATAGAATTGGTATGTTTGTGATTTCGACTTGTGGCACTGTTATATAAAGTTTCTCTGTGAACTTGTGGCATTGGTATGTCTTGTTAAACTTGTGGCACTGTTATATCGAGTTTGTCTAAAATTAGGATTTATTAAGATATAAAAATTCGTTGGTACGTTATATCGTCCCAGTATTTTTATTACTATGCATCCTCGAATATTTATCACTATCTTGGAAGACTGTTACTTGAGTTGCAACCGATTTCCTTATTCATTTTCATTCGTTCATCTTAATATGTCTAAAACCATCACTATGTATTATGATCATTATATATTATCGTGTATGAATATCAATTAATTCCACATCAATGTATTTTATAGCAACCAATTTATTCTATATCGTTTCGTCTCATATCAACGCATTTAACGACACATCAACAACATGTTTATTATCATTTGTACATCTGGAAACGAAATTATAAATTTATTTAATCATATTTATACTAAACAGATTAGAGTTTTATTGGTTTGTCGAATAAATATTTTGCGATTCATTTGCATTCATTGACTGGATTGAATCATCGAATTCTTATTATACTTAGTTATGCCTTACGCGATTGTCTCTGGTTCAAGACTCAACGGTACGGACTTCATGTCTATGATAATCAGGGGTTGATCATAGTCCATAGTGGGATTCTCATCAACGGTAGAGTTTATCGAGTCATATACGACCTCCAGGTTTCCCTTGTCTAAATTATTTGGCTTGTAGTTATCTTGGGATATTTCTTATGGAGACGGCGACGACGACGACGGGGTTTACTTATTTACTAAAACTAAAAACGATTAAATCTATCTTATTAATTATATATTAAATGAAAAAGTGAGTTATCGATATATACATTTATTAAGATGATATTATTAAGCAACAACGTAAAACACAATAAAATTACAATTAGGAATTTTGCTCCGGAGGAATATTGGTTTCACTGAATAAATTTGGTTCTCGCAAAGTTCTCTTGTTTGCAAAATGTTCAAAATGTTATTCCAAATTTCCAACGTTCTTTAAGTGGTCTTTTCAAGTTCTTTCTTTTTTTCTTTTACTCTTAATGTTCTCTTTAAAAATGTTCTCTTACTATCTATGCTCTGTCTTTCTCGCGAAATCGCTGCGCTATTTATACTGTAGGTAATTTTTCATTCTTCACGGCTAAGCCAATCACTACTGGACAGCTCAGATTTTGACTGCTGATTAATGTGGGTTGATTATTCACATAACTATCTTAATCGTTATTCTTCCTTCTGGACTTGCACACTGCACTGGCCTCCGGTCATGATAGCTGGTGTGTGACTACAGGTGTCTCAGAATATCGCGTTTGGTCAGGTCACCGTCATACTTATGAATCACAATGATTCATGATGATTCAGAGTTATCTGATGATTAACAATTCTAGTGTTGACTCAAGTCAGTTTTTTAATTTAACTTTTATAATTAACTTAATTTCTTGTATTTCTTTTAAGGGATTATAACTCCTCATCCAAAGGTTCGATGGTGGAACGGCTCTTCGTCATCAACAGTCCTTAGCATGACCTACACGGAGAGGTTTTGTTGTTCGATTTCAGCCACTGGTAACTCGGTAAATTTCTTAAACGACTTTTATTGTATTCCATTTAATTTATTGGTAGGAAAGGCATCAGAAAGGACCGATAGAGCAACTAGACGATACGAGGTTATCCGGACATCTTTCTGTGATTATCAATAATTTAAATATATGTATTACAATGACACGCCTTTTTTTTCTTCCTTTTCCTCGTAAACTATATGTTAATTCTCGACCGCAACACAACTATCAACTTACGTACAGAACTAAACACTTTCATTTTGACTTCATTTCCAAACGTTATGCTCAAAAGTAAACAGTAAGTCTCAAATTCTGACTCAACATCACATAATAACACTTAACACTGCTCTGCTTGTTCAAATAAGAGAATTAGCTTCAGATCGGAGAAAAATATCTGGCAATTAACGTTTGTTGAACCATGTTACCCAAAATAACGATCAACTGCTATCACTAAACGCATAGATATTACAAAGTCTAGAAGATACAAAAATTTATTCCATAATCGATCTCCACAAAGCATACCATCTGATTAGTGTCGCAGAAAAAGATATGAAAAAACCGCTTTAACCACCTAATTTGGACTTTTTGAATATCTCTTTCTACCCTTTGGATTCCGCAGCGCAGCTCAAACTTTCTAGTGGCATATTTATATAGTTCTATATGATATCCCTTTTGCTTTCACATACATCGATGACTTAAAAAATCACTTCTTGTAATAAAGAAAAACATATAAAACATCTCAAACCGTTTCTCAGTAATAATGCTCATAATCTGCATATCAACTGAACCGAAAGCACATTTTAAGAAGCATTTGTTCAATGCTTAGGGTATATTATATGTAACAAGTGACATTCAAGATGTCCTGACAGATCGACAACCATCGCTGAAATGATACTACTAACAACTAATTCACCTCTCCATAGCTTTTTAGGATCGATCAACTTCAGCCATCGTTGTTTACTCAACTGTTCGTTACCTTAACCGCATCGTTATCTTAAAAAAATCTTTAGTTACCGATCCAAAAAATCACTATTTTATAATTTCCATAAGTCTATGTAATATTTACAATTTATTTGTTATTATTCTTTATATTTTATATATTTCTTTTCTAAATATTTTCAATGAATATATTAACATTTACAATTGTATTTTATGAATAGTACATAAAAAACATCCTACGAAACATGCAATGTGTTCCTTTAAAAATGAGTCTTTTAAAGGAGAATCCAAATCGAAGTCTACAGATTTGGCATCTAAGTAGTCATTATCGTTGATTTATATTTCATTAAATTATGCAGCCACAGTTATAAAGGTAAAAATATTTTAACTTGAACTTTTCCACTAAAAAAATAAAAATATTTATGGTTATCAAAATAAGTTAATAAAATTTTCCAAATAATTTATTATCATAAAACAAATAATCAAAATTATAAAAAAATGACACAACTTATAGAACGCATTGTAAATGCTGATGAAAAAGTTTTGTGTGTTAAGGATTTCAATATTGATCATTATTTTAGTGACCTATAACACTTAATTACAATAAATAAAAATATATTTTTTAACAAAATCAGCAGGTCTCTCGGGACCAGTGCCATTTGGGGAGTGATTCATTAATCCGCTACCTCCAAGTGGTTTCCCCCGAAATGATCTAATATAAATAAAAATAAATAACAGAATATAAATGATTATAGGATCATAAACTTTATACTAAAAATCGATATACATAAATTATAAGTTTTAAAAATTCGTAATCAAAAAAATTAATACTGTTTGGAAGCGTTTCACACAAAAACTCATTCGAATTTATTTGTGTTGCTTTATCGCTCTTTCCATTTATCTCAGTTTCCAATCGATGTTCTAAAATTAACCTAAATAATCATTCCAGTTAAAAAGACCAACTTTTTTTTTTAATTCCAACCTTATACTTAACCGTCTCAGCCAACGAATCAATTCAGAATTGAATCATACCTATCTCAATTTGTACTATAAAAAATAAAATCACAACTGTGTTGGTCTATACTACTAATTTTACCTTTAACATTCAATCTGAGTTTTACTGAAAACACAAGTAAAATATCGTTTATTTATTCTTCTCTCTATCCATTTTCCTCTCGTGATTCATTCTCATCTTATTTTTTTCCGTTATATTTGTTTATTAGTTAATCAAAGATAATTAATAATCGTTTATTTCTTTTTATTTATTGTCAAAAGTGAGTTCATAGAATTACTATTATTCAGTTTAATTACAGATTACATAGTCATATATTGCTAAAAACGTTAGTGTTTTGCAGTTGAAAGGGTAAAATCATAAATCATCAGTATTGTTAGGGAAAGAGAAAAACAAGTGCAAAAACTTACAAAGATTGTTGAAGAAGTGTTAAATAATCGAAAATGGTCAACTTTAGGTTTACTGAAAATTTTTGCAGATGATGTAGATCAAGACTTAAAGCGCATTTAATACCTATAATTACATTGTACAACAAATTTTAACTTTTTGTCTGTTACAAGAACATTTTTCACTGTTCCTGGGTATTTCGATGGTGCTGATCACGAATCTGACAACCATTTTCAAAAATTAGCTCTGG
>MQRK01238917.1:0-19287 GCA_001938485.1 Girardia tigrina | reverse complement strand
TATCTACTTACAATTGTAAGTAGATAATATGAGCGTTAGTGAAGCAGGCAGGCAGGCAGTGAGTGACTTGGGCTTTTATAAGATAGTATATAATGTCTGAGTTAACGAATTTATATGAAATATTTCTTATTATTTGCACTTACATGTGTACAAACTTTTATAAAAAAAATTATAAGAATAAACTAACCTTCCCATAATGAATTTTGCAACTGTCGACCTTGGGCCTCTACTTGTGATTGCTTTTCATTTAATTCTTGTAGTTGAAAATAAAGAGAATCGTAAGGAATAAACTCATAACTCGTGTCTCCTCGCACTTCTCTTTTAGGAGGCGGTGGTCGAGAAGGTGCTGGAGGTTTATTTACAGATGATTTTGAGTGACTCAATGATTCATGAGATTTACATTTTTCATTCAGTTTATGAAGAGTTAATTTTTTATTTACATTCAAATCAGAAGTTTGACTGTCAATATTTATTCTGATTTTATCCATATTTTCGATAATTTTCTTTACAGAAGACTGATCAGAGGTGTTAACTTTCTTTGATGGACCAATAGATTTTTCTGGTGACGATGAATTAGAATTTATGATATTTTCTGATGAAGATAAATTATAATCAGATTTAATTTCACCAAAACAGTGTTGAATTTCCGTACGTCCATGTGAAAGAAAATCAGATTTTGCTGGTGAGGATGTCGCAGAATTTCTTTTATCATAATCAGTATTTTTGTTAACATTACTTTGTTCAGATAATACAACAGGAGACCCTTGGGAAAATGATGATGAGAGATCTGGTTCTATCTTTTTTAGAATTGGAGGGGCTTGGGAAGAATGTACTATTTTAATTCCAGTAGTATCACAGCGAGCGTCTGATTTACTTTTGGTAGTAATTGAGCCATCAGAAAACTTCCGTGGTAGTCTAGGAGCTGGACGCTTGTGATTTTTTTCTGCTTTATCATCAGGGTGAAGATTTTCGTTCGACATGTACTCTTCGAAAGGATTATAACTTTGTTCCTTTTCAGTATCGGTGTTTGTTGCTGACACTTTATCATTTGTTGCAAAAGGATTCAATTGCTCTGGATACTCAATGTCTTTTTTATTATTTTTTTTAGATTTATTTGTTAAAGTGAACTTTGTTTTATCATATTTAGGTTTTACAGAAACTGGTGGCGGTGGCGCAGGTCTCTTTTTACTAAAAGACGAATTTAAAGAACTAATTGAATTGTCTAATGAACTTGGACGTAATTGATTAGAAACTGTGTTCTCACTTTTATCAACTTTGAGCGGTAAATCGGAAATATTTTTACTAAGCGATTCTTCAGAGGAGGCATTGATAGAAATAATATTAATAGAAGAGGCGCTCTGAGAACTGTGATCTTCTGAATTGTGAATTGATTTCGACTGACTGGTGTCTACTATCGTTTTGTCAATCACACTACTATCCATAGAAGGTGATAATACCGGTTTGGGGGTTATTATTGGAGAATTCGAAGGTGGCGATAAATTGGATAAACTTGGTGGTTTTTTACTTTCAGATAGTATCTCCACTTCATTTTTATTAGATTCATTAATTTGGTCGTTGACTGGGAGAGGTTGTCTTTCCAGGGTTTTGTTACGAATTTTAAGATTAGTAAGCTGATTTTGTCTGTAGCATGATCGATGATAATATATATCTCCAACATTCAATTTTTCCAAAAAGTAAATAGTTTCCAAACAAATGGCACATGTTTGATTCTCAGACCGTTCTTCTATTTGGGAAGGATTGTTTTCAGTTTCTTCTAAACCAGTATTCTGTAAAATGTTAATATTGTATAAAGATATGATGCGAAATTTAATAATAAAATAATAGATTGTTTCAATATAGAAAATAGAAAACTGATGTATCTTTAGCATTTCGTAATGTAGTGTAACCAAATTGTAATCTTAAATCGCGTAAAATAATGATTACCTGATTAGATTGTGTCTAAAGGCTTCTTTTTCTAATTATGAAATTTAGAATGAATAGTTTAAAAAATAATGAAAATAAAGTCTTATTAGAATTTTTATATTTAAATCATGATTGCAATTAGATTACCCCAGAGGATAGCTACTCTCAAGGGTTTTAAGAAAAAAATAATCAAACTCCAAGTCTACAAAAGTTAAAAAATATTATATAATACAAGTCAAAACATTTTATATCCTTAATTCATACATCAAATTCAAAATTAATCCCCGTCATCTAGAACCATTTGTTTAACCATAAACAAAGATCAAAAAATAGTAATCACATCAAATAATAACAATACTAAATACTAACTATAAATACTAATATCATCGAATTTAAAAAATTATTTGAATATCCTTCTAGTCGGCCTACTAATTCAGGGAAGAATTCACGATAACTGATGCATACTCTATTTTGTTACAACATCACCATATCCTTCTTTTTATGTGATTATTCGATTCTTCTTTTTCACCTTTCTGTTGGACTCTTTCTTCATAAAAATTATATTACAATTAAATTAATTTCGTTAAATTAATTTTTACTTATCATTATTAAGGAAAATTCAGCAAACAATTAACGAAAATTTTGTTTGACATTTAAATCAAAAACTCCATTTGGTGTCCAAGATAATCTAGTATATCTATTTAAATGTTGCAAGTGTGAATCATTGTGCATTGCAGAAACAAATTGGCATCTCCGTATTAGAATAGCTGAACATACCCAAGACAATAAATGCAGCTCTATTCTTGATTATATTTTAAAAATGCAAAAATAGAGATTAACTATGAATCGGAATTTTCAGTCTTATACAAAAAATGACACATATCATGAGAGGATAATCCCTGAGGTATTAGTAATAAAATATTTAAAACCATGCTTAAATGTTTAAAGTGAATTATCCATTCATATTAAAATTTTTTAATATTTAAATAAAGGATATATATATAGGGGAGACTCGGCTAATTTCGTGATATTAAGAGATAATTTTGATTTTTTATACCGAAAATTAAAACATAGATATTAGAATATTATATAAGAGCATATGTACAAGATTCGTCCATAAATATCTAATGTCAAATTTGCAAATTTCTTTTAGGTTTCGAAATTATAGACCTAGAAGCAAACTAGGTTCTGTATGTCTAACTTCGTGATACTACGGCTTTCTTCGTGATAAAGAAAGTCTTTTGTACTTCAAAATAATAAAAAAACAAAACATTTTTACAATAACAGAAATATGTTATTAGCAACAAGGCACGGCCTTTTCGATTTAATAAGAATTAACAAAATTATGAATAAAAATTATACACTATTTTGTGTGTTTATTATGTTATTATCAAAAACTTACAGCAGCGTTTCTTTTTGCTAGTAGAACAATTTACTGTAATAGATAAAGCAACAAAAAATGGTCTAAAGAACTGGTGTTACATTTTGCATTAGTTTTTACTTAAGCTATCACGAATTTAGCCGTGTCACGGAGAAAGCCGAGTCTCCCCTATATATATATATATATATACATATAAATTACAAAAAAAATAATTACAAAAAACACCATTTTTAAGGTTTTAAGTTGCGAAATTTACTGTTAATGTCTGCACTAAAAGATACGGTTTTCTACCCTATAACATATATACGATCAAGAATTTGTTCCAGAATAACAGACTAAGCCCAGTCACAACGACTTTCATCCAAAACATCTTTCGCCACAATAATGATAATTTTCATGAGAATACATGTTGAGTATTGAAATATTCTTAAATTATTATAATATAATTAGTAAATTAGTTCGTATAAATTCTTGTCATCGGAAATTTATCAGTCATATTTATAATTTCTTTTAGAAACTGAACATTAATGGTTTATTTTACAATTAAATTCGACCTTTTCCAGTGAAAAAAACCTGCAAAAAAATAACGACATAATTGTAAATTTAAAATGAAAACGTTTTTATATAAATAAAATAGCCGTTGACTTTGTCAATATAAAAATTAGCGGCTTCAGCTGACTCTTATTAACGAATTGGTAGCATGGTTAATAGTACATCACAGTTCATGTCATGTTAACAATTAACGAATGCATCTCATCAACCTCTTGGTTAATCTACACCTTCAAAATTGTGATTAATTGTACTAGTTGTGAAAAAAGTTATTAATAAAAGTTAATTAATGTGGCTTATTTTGATTTTAGTATCCCAGATTCCCTCAATTTACATCTAATATTACAACAAACAAATTATTAAATTGTAAGATATGATCAAATTACGTTTTGGAAAAAGACAAATATAGTTTAATTTATTTAGACTGTAGTTGAATATTAAAGTGTTAAAATGCTCTAAAACTACTGATCAAAAGTTACATTTTTAGGTAATAATAATTATTCAATAATTAACTAAACATTCAAAGTATACATCTTTAACACCAAAAACATTAGAACAATGGTTTCTTGAACCAATTTTAAGCATTGTTTTTAGATACTATTAGACCCTAGAAGTTTGTCAATTTGTCAAGGTGCTTCGGCTGCAGATTTCCGAAATTTTAGTTTAAAATATAATATCGTGCAAATTTACTGCTTCGACACGCATCAATAAAAAATAAAAAAACACAGAAAAAAGCAAGGATATCCTTATATAAGTACAAGATGTTATATTAAAACGCAAATTAAATTCAATATTTATTTAGTAGAAGGCGGACAAAAAAGCAGTAACATGAAACTTTTATGACAAATAATGTAGATAATACAAATTACCTATACTACCTTTGTGAAAGAACAGATACCTAATTTTTATTAATAAGCAAAATTTAATAATATATAAATTTAATTATTATGTAATATAAAATGAATTATTATATTGAATCTGAAGAGATTCTAATCTAACCCTCAGTACGCTTAACTTAATGAAATTTTCAAAAAAAATAATGTCAAACACTAAAGAAAATTCTGTACATTAAAAAATCAACAATTTTAATCAGTTGTACAAAAAGATTTGATTAATTTAAATGACTTAAAATCAGGGCTTCAATTTTTTTCCCATTCCTGTTCTCGTTCCCGGGAAATCCCAGGCATTGCTGGAATGGGGACAGAAATTTTAAAATTTTGTGTTCAGGGAATGGGAATGGAATTGAAAATTTGTGATTAATTTTTGAAGAGTTAGTAAAAAATAATAATAATAATACATTGTTAAACTAAAAAAATAGTTAAAATATATTTTATTATTTTTTGTATGCATTCTATAAATAATTTTCACTTTTTACATTATATTTATCTGTTAACTCAGGTCCGGGAAATATGAGAGAGGAAATGGAATTTTTAAAAATCCGCTTCCCGGGATTTGGAAATAAAAATCTTAAAAAATAATTTCCCTGGAAATTTGAAGCCCTGTCTCAAATCGTATTAAATATATTTATTAATATTTTCATTAAAGAAAATATTTTTTATTTTAGATTAACTATTGGAAAATTTGATTCACAGAATTGTAACAAAATAATATATTGGTACTAAGATGATAAAAGTTGAAGTTAAATTATAATAAAATGTCTAAATAACTATTTTTTATGAATAATTAATTCCAATTAAATTTATTTTTTTCAAAAACATAAAAACATTTATTTTTCAAAAAAAAATATAAAATTCTAAATGATTTGAAAAATTTTGCAATTTAAGTTAAATTGCTAAGAAATACTTTAATCTTAATTCAAAGGAAAGAAATTAAAAAGAAAACTCTTTGATTATAATTATGGAAAATAAAACTGAATAAAAAATAATTACTACGCAATGAAAAATTGAATGACTTTAAAATGTCTTTTGTGATGTTCTGTAAGGAAAATAAATTATTTCCTTAGCTTAGAAAAACTAAATATAATCCCAATAATTACAATTCATCGTATTTCATTTTCAAACGTATAGAAAATATCGTATAGTGAATATGTATACTCCACTGCTCCTATTCTCACAGCTCAAGCACTTTTAACTCAATGATATAATTTTTTAAATCAACATAATGGAATGTTTTGTAATTTTTAAATGAATTTATTATTTTACTAAATTTTTCCACGGCTACAGAAATAAGAGGGACTAGATAGACGTCAAATGCTGTGTAACGATTTATTGTAGAGGCGTAATCAATAGTCTTTCTCATTGCGCCATTTGCTTTTAGTACTACAACCACTTTTGATATTTATGGAGATTTGGATAGTTCAATAATTCCATCTTCTTTCGGCCTTCTGACTTTACTCTTGATGAAAAAAAAATATTCTTCTTTGATCCAGTATATCGACGCATATCTTACGGGGTAAACATCTTGAGTAATTGATTAATTTTCAGTGCTGTGCTTATCGACAATTGTGGTCGATGAAATTTTTATATCCGTAATCGTGCTATCAATTCGCAGATGAACCGCTTTGAATTTATTAATAGAAAACTTAGAATTTTGGCGACAGATTTCTCACTTTTATTGCTCTTCATTAATGATGATACTCGCGTAGGCTGTTCTCACAAAATGTAAGGTATTATCATTAGCCTCATTCACTGTCTGTCTGGTTTCTCACTTCAAGATTTAGCTTTTCTATCACATCTTTTGACATTACTGTGGTGACACTTCCAGTATCGAACTATTAAAATTGACTATTATCCTTTAAAAAAATGTGGATAAATTTTCTTGATTATTTTCTTACTCAAAACAGTAAGGAAGTAAAACTTCGCCCGATGACATTGACTGTGACACTCCTTACTTCACACTTGTAATACTGTTGTCTATTGACAAGGCAATATTGTCAAGGCATCACACAGAGCAACATCTGCATAGATGTCTTGGAAGCGGCAATAACGAGCCATTTGACGTATATTGCTGATGTAGTCATTTACTGTTTGTGTTTTCGTTTGCATTAGTGCGTACAGTCGCATTCTTTCTTATAACATACTTTTACAGCCACCCCATTAAGCCTTGGAGAAAAATACTGCTCAGCATTTACTAATTCGAGCAAAAGTAATTTGTCATAAAAGGCTGCAAGTTTCAGTGACAATATATCATACTTGTCATCTTCAAATGTTTTGTGAGTTTGATGAATTTGTCGAACTGTATAACAAACTGATCAAGGGCTTCTGGGCTTTCCTCCAATAACTGAGGGACTGGAAACCTCACCATTTTACTAATGGTGAATAATGTTCTAGTTTATTTAATCCACAATTAATAACAACACGAAAAGCAGTAAACATAAAAGTTAATTAATTCGAACACCAAAAGCATAATTTGATAAAATAATAAATATATGTTACAAATGATATTCATTAAGTTATTATGTCAATTTATTTTAAAACATGAAAATTAAATTAGTCAATTAATTTACAATTAACAGAAAAAAACATTAAAAATTTTAATTGTGTATTTTCAAAAATATGTAAAAAAAACTTCGAGAAAAGATAAATAGAAAATATATCACTAAATATAATAAAAAATTATTTAATTATATTTCTATGATGATTTTATCATAATTTCCTATCAAATACTCAAATAGAAATATTCCGTATCGGGCAATTAATCTTTCTGAGATAATCACAATCAAATATCCTTTTGTGATAAATTAATGAAACATATTTTACCAAAACTTAGAAGATAAATTTACTGAACAAATGATAACATTAAATAAATAATTATAAATTAGATATTATTTATATTGAATATTTATTAAATGAAATATTACTTTTAAATTCAAACATAAGAAATTAACATTTTTTCTTTTTCAAAATTAATTTAACAATCTTCACTGAATGAATAATAATTAAATAATGATTATAGAAAAAATTTTTTACTCTTAATATGAGTGTGTAATCAATGCAAATATGTCATCAAAACACAAATAACAGAATTTTAGGAGAATCCCTTTGTACATTGTGGTACCAACAACTGGCCGAAGAAAACTCGCCACAAAAACATATTTTTAATTTTTATCAACAAACTTTTGAATATTATATTGAGTTTTCATTTTAAATTGAGATTTTATTTATTTTAATAAAATTAATTTTCAATTTAAAATAAAAACCCTATAATTAAAAAAAATAAAGCAGAATAAATGATCTCTCTTAATTTACACAAATTTTGAATATAACCCCGATGATTTTGAAATATTTTTAGTCTGACTCAAACAATGCAGAATGTTGCTTCCGAATATTTAGAAGATCATCGATTCAGAACACTACATATTTTGTCGATTCCGTAGTTCTTGATAAACATTTAGTCTCCCCTTCTCTACTCTATCAGCTATATGTTAGTCTAGCTAAAAATATAGTTTTATCATTCCTCTGATGTATTGTTTATAACCAAATAAATTACAAGGCAAGCATAAAATATTTTCAGTTAATTTATCAATCTTATCTTTATTTAGACCTCAAAATTTAATTTGAATTGGCTACAGTAAATGCAATTATAGCACATTTTCCAATATCTATAATTAATGTATTCTTCTACCACTTGTTAAATATAAGAAAATTCTATCATCACCTCATTTGTTTAGAATGTAAAATAACGATTCTGAGTTTACACTTTCTGCACGGATGATTGTTGCCCTTGTTTTGATATGGTTTGACGATCTTAACTTATCGTTTGATATCCTCGTAAGCAACATACCTGAAGAGTTGCAACCAATTCTTAAATGGATTGAGGATAAGTATCTTGGCAAACTAAATGTAAATGGAACAGGAAGGAAACCATTATTTCCAGCACAGAAAAGATCTTTATATAATAGAACTTTGTTAGTTACTGATCAAACTAATAATTACGCTGAAGCTGCTCATAGGCGTCGGCCAAAATCAATTTTCTGGATAACATCCATCAACTTGGAAGTTTATTAAAGGGTTGCGCCTATCTCAAAAGAATTCTGATCAATTTATCTCGAAAAAGAACAAAATATGAAATAAACAACAAATAATTTTTGAGAATCGTTTAATCAAATCATAACCGTACGATCTTAGAATACTTGAGAGATTTGTCTCTTAATTTTTTGATCGAATGAATAAAAATATTAAGTTTACCTCACAAGAAAAACATATATTCAGTTATCATTTTATCGTTCTATTTTAAAATATCACAAAATATAATTACGTCACAAAATTAATTTTGCGGCGAGTATTTAATCAAGTATTCTGTACCAGTTGTCCTGGGTCGAATCTCCTCCAATCAATTGTTCTGTTACGGTACATTGACCTGTGGATCAATATATATTGAATAAGGTAGGTCATTATTTTACTTCCCAGAGACTTTCTTGTGAGAAATTATTGATTAAATCCCTAAATCCATCAATTAATACCCAAATAAATGTCGCTTCTAGTTTGTTGAATGTATTGATTATTTTTTACTTGTAAGTGGATTACAAAACCTTCATTTTATTTCATGGCAGAAAGATTCTTGTTAATTGTGTCTGAACATAATGTAATAACCACCCTAATATATTGAAAAAAAATTTGTTTCCTCAATATCGTTATTAATTATTTTATGAAACTATATTCGCATTTAGTACTTTCTTTCATAATAAATTAATCTACTTTCTGTTTGAAAATATTCAAGGTAACAGATAAGTCACAACATTTTTAAATATCATATTAACTGGAGAATTAAATGGAATATTTTCCTAATTCTTATGAAATGGATAAAAAATACACAAAATGCATTAAAAAAAGTTAATGTGGTCCCTCCCAGGCAAGCAGCACAAGCCTCACTAAAACGACCATTACTGTTTTGGTTTCGTTATTACATGTAAAAATTGTTAAATTATTTTTTTAAAAATTGCATAACAATATTTACAAAAAAAATATTTACTTAAAAGTTGTAAAAGGTTTGTTAAAAGCCAACGAGTTATACTGTTACAATTTAGAATTTAGATATTCATTAATCATGTTTAATCACAGTTTTCAATGAGAAGTGATTAAAGGTTACAACGGGATGTCAGGAAATAAGATTTGTTTTCACATTTGTGTTTCTCCACACATAATTAATGGCAAAGGGAAAAAACAAATATTTCCTAAAATGATAATTTTATTCAATTGCAAATAGAGTTCATATATTCAATATTGGAAATAATTTTAAAATATAAGATTGAGACAAAAGCTAAAAGTAAACATTATACGAATCCAATGACATATATAAGAAATAGTTATAGTCATAGAAATATTAAAATTATATTTTCCATTCTATTTTTATGTTTCCCAAATAGCTGTCACGTATTAAAAATAAAAGAAATATTAGTTTACGCTTATGATTATACAACCAAAAAACAATTAAATTTTTTGATTAGTTTTTTTTATTAAAACTTTTAACTTTCGTTGAGAAATTTCTATTAAATATAAATATATTTAATATGGTAAAATAATAATAATTAAATGAAACTTAATAAATTGAATTGGTAATATAATGCTTAATATCCGACTTTATCAAAAATATACTTCTAAAACTTAATGAAATATTATCAAATGGAGTTTATTTGTCAAAATGTTACCGTTATTATCAAAAAGTTGTTAATGTGATTTTGAGTAGAAGCGATTAAATAACTAAAAATCGAATGAGGATAAATCCAACTGTAAGGAAAATTTGAAAGCACTTTACTTGTATGAATAGAAGATTATTGTGTAAATAATATACTCCATACACATTATTTCTTTCGGAACCTCCTTGTTTTTTACGAAAGTTGAAGATAATAGAAAAAGTAAATACTAACACCACTTACTAACACTAGAAAATGGCTATAGCATCTAAAAACACAAAATCCTTTCTTTCCAAATATATCAAGAGTTATTTTAATTACAATTAATTAAAATTAAAATTAAAGCAGACCTAATGTACACATCCTCGGAGAAGAATAAATTACTACCAAATATTATATGTATGAGGAGTTAATTTAAATTTGCATTTCGCAAAAATAGTTTATTATTTTTTTAATTTGAAAACTTTTAAAAAAAGTAAATAAATACAAAAGTTTTAAAATTAAAAATGATATAATAAAGAAAACCATTAAAAATTAATTACTTATTTAAAAATAAAAATAAGTTTTAAATAAATTTTAAAATAGATAATAAACGGATTAAACTTTATAATATTTTAAGAAATATTTTTTTAAATAATAATAAAAAGCTTATAATAAATTTAAATTAATTAGTTTTATAATAAAATTTTATAAAAATTTTTAGTTTTGATTTAAAAATTATTTTATTAATTTAAAATTTATTAAATTTTACAAATTGAATTGGAAGAAAAATTTAATAGATTAATTTTTGGCGAAATAATTGAATTAACAAGAAATTTGTTTAAATATGTGTGTGATGAATATTTTGAATGTTTGATATTTTGCGTTTGAATGTTGATTTTGTATTATGCCTCTCCTACCCAGATGGATGATTAATATTTGAATTCTTATTATCTAAAAATATGTTATGTTTAATTTCATATTTCAATTTATGTTTATTTTTAATTTCAAATAATTTTACAATTTTAAATAAGTTAATTATTTTTTTACAATTTTTAATAAATAAATCAAATTAAGATTTTTTAAATAATTAATAATCAGATTAATTTCTATCCAATAAGTTTTTAGTAAATATTTATTTCCCCATTTGCTAAAAAATAATAAGAATTAATTCATTAATCAATTTAGTTTAGAATGCAATCGTACGAAAGCTTTGACAAAGACTGTCTTAAGGACAATCAAAATTGTTGTTTAAATAAAAATATGAAAAGTCAAATTGGTGTTCATAATAATGTGAATTATTGTCATTAATTAAAACTTTATTGTTGAGTTATGAGCTTTTAATCTGTTAATAATGAAAGTGGCATAAACGCTACTTACAATATGCATACAGTGCCTCATGTTATCAATACCTTCAGTCATTTGTCGACCAAATTAATATAGAACTGAATAAATTATCTTTCCACCACTTTCGCACAACTTTGGAATTCCGAAACTAAGATTCAGGAAGATGTGCAGAGTGAAACAAAACAAACGAAATTCTAATGAATCGATATTTCGGTTTGTCACTGAAAAATAAATGAATTGCCATTGAACTTTGCTTTGGATTTCGTAGCTAACAAATTGTACAAAGTTACGTTAGAACTTTAAAGAATTTAATTATTGATTAAACACATAGAACAAAAGTCGAAGATAATCTTTAAAAATGACTATCAGATTTTATTGTAAGGACTTGAAATAGTACACTTCGTATACATTCACTCATACAGAGACAAATTATGAGATAATATTTGATTTTTGTTGTATTTTCGGAATAGAGGGTTGATAATATTAATCCTCTTTTTAATATTCAATTCGATTATAAAATGACCTTAATTTAAAACGATTGTGATGATTCTTGTTAGATATGGTTGCCTTCAATTGTCTTCATTTCCTTGTATCAGATTTGCCAAGTACCAAACTTCGTAAATTTGTCATGCTTATCTTACAGAATGTCACTTGTATATGATGTTAAATATCAGAACTATCTATAATATATTTTACAGATAGATATGAGAACTTGAAAAAGTAAAACATAATTTAAAGCTAAATAATTTCAATAATAACACTGTTAGTCAAGGATACTTATATGATTAAATAAAAAAAGCAGTGGTTGTAAGTAGCGTTTATGCCACTTTCAGTATTATCAAATTCCGAAGTCATAATTTAACACCACAAAATTTATTAATATCAATAATTCATATATTTAAACAAATTTCTTAATAATTCAATTATTTCGCCAAAAATTAATTCATTAAATTTTTTCGATTCAATTTTGAAAATTTATGAAATTTTAAACGTTAAATTATTTTACATTTTTTAAGAACTTTTACGAAATTTAAATCTTAAAATAATTTTACATTTTTTACGAAATATAAACTTAATTCAAACATTTTTACGAAACTTTATCATAAAAACTAATTAATTTAAATTTACTATAAACCCTTTTATTAAAAAATATATTTCTTAAAATATTAATCCGTTAATTATTTATTTTAAAAGTTATTTAAACTTATTTCATAACTTTTATTAAAATATATCAATTGTTATTACTGTAAGCATATTTTAAATAAGTATTTATTTTATCATATTTTTACTCTACATTTTAATTTTTTTAATTTATTTCTTTTAAATTTTCAAATTAAAAAAAATAATAAACTATCTTAGCGAAACTTAAATTTAAACTAACCCCTTATAGTGGTAATTTTTTAATTTTCAATATTTCTTTGGTATTTTTTTAAAATAACTTTTTATTGATATTTATAACCATAATTTGATTAAATATGTCAAATTTTAAGTGTCAAATAAGTATTGAGCCATGACTGTTGAATATGAATTTTAAAATATTCTAAAAATGTCTCTCATTGGCTGCAATAAAACACAGGTTCAATTGATTTATACAGTGGGGGAAATTGAATTAAAACACCATGTGAAAAACATGTATTTCCGTAATAATGAATGGAAAAATACTAAATGCAGTACCAATGAAGGCAGAATAGCAATAGTAGAGGGACAGGAACATGTCTGCATTGCATGCAAGTCAATATTTTGCGGGGAATCCCTTGTTGTGGATGACAGACTTCGGTCTCCTTATCAAACTCTGGCAGTATTGCAGTGTTATTTCATTATTCCATACATTAGTAATGGTGGTTTTCAATTCTGAAATTGTTCGGGGAAAGTGAACTTTGACCTTGTTTTTCAAATCCATCCAAAGATTTTCAATTTGGTTGCAATCAGAACTTTGTCCAACCCAATCCATATGTTAAAAGCCTAACTGAGCAAATTTTTCCAGAACAATCTTTGAAATGCGCCTGATTTCTATCTGGCAAAACAAAATGAATAAATATATTATTTAAATTTTATTTTACACACGGTGTCTTTAATTCATTTTCCCCCACTGTAGTTAGAAAAACCATTGTGGTAAATTTAAAAATGTCCGAAAGGCTTTGTGAAATCAGTGAAAAAGAAAGGAAAGTTAGAGGAGATGAAACTTAATAAAAAAATACCAATTTCCATCTGGGTGGGAGAATCACCATTCTAAATTCAACATACTTAAATCAACATACAGCATCACTACATTTACACATTCAAACAATTTAAAATATTCCTCACAATATGAAAAGGATTTCCATAGAATATTCGCAGCGAATGATATCATACAATTAGAAAATAGCTCAGGAATCATAATTTATTTTCTAATATTTTCCAAGTGAATGAATGAAGAACATCAAAAATGAAGAGTATAGAATAGAAAAAAGATCATTACCATATAAAGAAGATTGATACCATATTAAGATCGATATTAAGAAGAAAAATATTGTGAATAAAAGTATGATTTATTTATATATTGTATAATAGAATGGAATATACATAATACATTATAGCATATGAAATCTTAATTATAGTTTCATTTCTATCTCTAATATTTTTTTCTTTATAAAGTTATAGCATTTGTACTCGGAAATAAAACTCATTGATTTTCATTCTATTTTAAAATAATTCATTTAATTTAGAAATTATTTTCAAATATGAAAAGAATTTTTTTTGAATTATTAATAAAAGTGATAGATAAAAAACGAAGAATTCAAGATAAATGTTTTTGGTGAAGCAAAAATATTAATGAACAAAAAAAACAAAAAAAATCATAAAATTGTTGCAAATTAAAACGAACATTTATATGAAACTTTCTCACAATTGAACATTTTTGTGCATAAATTAATTATATATATATATATATATATATATATATATATATATATATATATCATTAAAAATATTTGTTGTATAAAAAACCATCTTAAAATACTAAGTATTCAGAGATCGAACGTTCAGCATAGAGATCATATAATAATGATGTGGTAATATATTTGGATTTAGCAAATCAAGTGAGTCCATCATAAGACAAATGACGGCTCTGAAAGAACAGTAAAAAGGATTTAATTTCGTTAGTTTATGCTAATTTGAATTTATTTTGAATTATTCAGTGAAATTTTAATTGTCATAAAGAACAGTTGATGATTGTGAATCAGTTGCATCTATTCAGACAAATATTATTAGCTCTAAATTTTTTTTATTTTGTTAATTAAGATTTTTCTAACTATAAAAATTATGCAAAACTTAATAAAATTTACTTCTATACGGAGCAGGACAACTGACCGCAGAATTTTCTTTATAATTTTTCAAGAAATAATTTTATTTTTAGAAATTATTTTAAGATTGTAGTAAAAATATAATTTGTTTGAAAAACAGGTTTTTTCATTGAAATAAATATTTATGGTTCAAAACATTAATTCAAGTTTATTGATGGGTTGCGACTATCTCAAAGAAATTCAGATCAATTATATGAGGAATTTAATTGAGGAGATTCTTCATTTTGAAAAAGAACAAAATATGAAATGAACGACGAAAGAATTTTGAGAATTGTTCAGCCATATCATAACCGTACGATCTTAGAATACTTGAGAGGTTTGTCTCATAATTTTTTGATGGATTGAATAAAAATATGCACTTAAGTTGACTTTTCTATATATTTAACCTATTATTTTATTATTATTTTTTAATATCGCAAAATATAATGGTTAGGATTTAGGCGAGTTCGTAAATTTTTGAATTTTAAAAACATTTAAAACATTATAAGATATTTCAGAAAACAATTATATTTGAAAAAAATGTACAATACTTCATTAAACTAGATTTTAAAATTGGTTGTTGAAAAAATATATTATAATTTAATATATAAATTAAAGCTCGTATTGTAATATAATTTAATGTTTAATCATAAATAAAAATTAAAGTAAAATTTATAATAATAAAAACTGAAATATCATGTTTAATCAAGAATAAAATTTAAGTAAATTTTATGTTACTAAAACAAAAATGAAATTTTATGTTTAAAGTAGAAATAAAATGTAACGGAAGAATGTGACAAAGAATGTAAAATTAATTTTAAAATTATGATAACCAATTAATGAAACAATATATTTCGACGGATCTACCGTCATCTTCAGCTCACTAATTAATAATCAATTCAATTAATAATCAATTAATAATCAATTCAATTAATTAGTGACCTGAAGATGACGATAGATCCGTCGAAATATATTGTCTTAAAATATATTTTTAAATGGATGACTTTGGTTATTAAAAGAAGATTTTCATCCGGACTTCATTTTATCAACAATTAATGAAATTAAACAAAAACAATTATTATGTCATAACATTGATTTTTACTATGAGTTTTCCTGCGGTGAGTTTTCTGTGACCAGCTCTTGAGTACCCAAATTTTGTATTCAATTTATATTTCTCGTTAAACAATGATTTATCGAAATGGATTTATGAAAAAAATAACCATTGTAGAAAACATGGACATCAGAAAACTAGTAACAACATTAACGTCCATACTTTGAAATTTGTTAGAAAAAAATTAATTAAAGAATGTTGTATTAATGATATAAAAGAGATACTTTGTTGTGTTCCTGATATTGGTATTAATGTAAAACCATTTTTATAAATTTTATAAACTCTGCATTCGCATAATATGTGTATAATGAAGGCACAAATAAATATTAATCTTTCCTTGATATAATATTACATTAGATAATCTACATTAGATAAGAAATGAGTGGTACAAGACATAATGCAGGAAAAGAAGGTGAGGTGACCAAGGTCACTGACCTTGTATAAACGGAAGTGCGTATCCAAGGGGACACTGCCGAGAGAAATCATTCTCGGCATGAACGCAACGAGACTGTCTCCAGGCCTCATACCGGCTGCGCATATCATGTCACAGATTTTACAGCCACTGGTTTCATCGCCCAAAATCGTACTCAGTCCAATGAGGATTGTTGGAATTGTACTAATTTGAATATTCGTCGGACACACGAATCGATTTTCTTTGAGGGCATTTACAGCATCGGTACTCAAACCCAAATCCGAAAACGTGCATTTCGTCAAGTCCCATGCTGGCAATTTCGAGATTGAATTAATCAAATATCGATTGTCCCACTTAAGTTTGGGGGTTTTGGGATCGAAATTCAGTCGGCGATTTTTGCATGAAATTATCGGAAGCTTTTCTGATTTGAGAAGATGATCGATATTATCTTTAAATTTCAATGGAACAGAAATGCGTTTAATTCTTTTATAGTAGTCATATTACGTTATGATAATACAATAATGATGTATCGATTCAAAATTCCAAAATATTAAAACAACACTAAATATCGAAACTTTATTTCCAATAAATAAAACTGCCAATTAATGTCGTAGACCGGATAAACAAATGTCTTTTCCTTTTATTTTTATTATTTTTAATGTAAGTCTGGATTTTTCAAGCTCAAAAATTTCAGTGATCGCAAATCCAATTAAGACATTTTAAATAATTATAAAATCAAAAATTAAACTAAATATAACCTAGAAAAACTCTTAATTGGTTGCTGCTGATGATAAGAATTAGTGAATACTGCAGAAGGTAATCAAACGTGGGACTGTATACGACTAAGGTTTTTGTGAAGATAGATATAAGCAATGCTCCCTCTAAGCTACGCGGGTGCGCGGGTGCACGGCCGCGCAGTGATTTTAGGGTCAGTGTAATAAATTGCACAGAAAAAATATTTTTCCGTGCACGTAAATTCATTCAAGTAAATAAAAAATTATATTTTGCACAAATTATTTTGGGTCATTAGCAATTTTTGCACAAAACGAATTTTTTTTCGCGCAGCTCTAGAAAATATTAGCGGGCACATTGGATATAAGATGAATAATTATTGGTTTAATACAAAATCTGAAGACTCTTTCTCCTATTTTTAAGGTTTGATATATAATAGTTTTAACGCCTTATTGACTATAAAATAAATGAAAAATTTGTAATCAGAAAATTAAGTAGAAAATCTCATAGGAGTCACGCTGAATAAAACTTGAAAATGAAAATTTAGAGGTCGAAGATAAGAAAATTCGGGGACAGCAATAATTTGAAGAAAATGCTAGATTACTTTCGCAGAAAATTTCTGAATTATCAAGAACTTGACAAAAACAATTTGAATCTGAAAGTAGCACTAATTACTTGGAAGAAAAAAACTTGTTTCTTTATGAAATTAAAAAATGACTTTTGAGATGTCTGTAAATGTTACATATAAATTATAAGTATGTTGAAGAGATAAAACGTTATCTCCGACCCATAGGTAAGAATGTGAACAACCCATTCTTACCTTCAAAATTGAGAACAGAGAAGGAACTGATTGAAAAGCTTGTGGATTTTCTCGTTAAATAAGAAATCTTGACTTATATTCTGAATGGTCGTGCTGAGAGCCCATGACATATTTAATGTCCGAAATGGTTAGAGTAATGACATTTACATGTTTTTATTAAGCACTGAATCAGTATACCAATTTTTCTTCAATATTTTCTATTTACAGAGATGTGCATAATTTCATTAATAAAATGAATAACATAAATATAAATAATTTTAGTCTCTTCTTGTATTTCCCTCCACAATCTTAATTGTAAAATTCTCTACTGTGATTCTTTAATTTTTGATTTATGCAACTAAATATATGTTTATATTAAAAGATATTTAAATAGACAACGACTTAGTAATACTAAACACTGTTAATTTCGTTACAATTTATAATAAATCAAAGATTTAGCTGATAATCATTAATCAAATAGTTTATTCAATCGCATTCTGTAAATACTTCATACAGTTGCACTTAGAAAAAGGAAAAAGTCCTTAAATTTGATTTTATTGGAATATTTTCCACTTTATCTGAATAAAATTGATATTTATACAAATAAGTTTTTCAGTCCTACTAGTTTTCTTGCTTTAACTCTAATTATTATCAACAGACAAATTAAGAATGAACTAAAAGTAATTAGTTTATTGCGTATATATTTAAGGCCCGTTTTAAGAAGTATCAATAGATAATTTACATTTAAATAATAACTAAACAAATTGAAATTTAATTATAAAAATAAGAATAAACAAAAGGGTATCAATACAAGACATGCATATTATACAAAAAAATTAAGTAACCAAAGCATTTATCACAAAAAATATTTGGTGATCGGCAAATATGGAGACTTGTTCTGGTTATATGGTACAAAGGATATAAATTGCTATGATCTAATGACCATAAAGATTTAATATAATTTATGATCAATAATATCTTGTAAGTTGTATAAAGTGCACAATTATATATCAATAGTGAAATACAGTGCCGTAACTACAGGGGGGCAAAAGGGGGCAATGCCCCCCCGCAAATTTTTCCATATATGACATCCTTTGTTTTCGTCATGAGCTTGAACAAACAAAGCGCATATATAAAAATAC
>MQRK01238913.1:0-22768 GCA_001938485.1 Girardia tigrina | reverse complement strand
AATCTGGTCAGAAAAAAAGAAAACAAAAGTTCCTCAAGAAAAATTGTTTAAATAATTGTTGTTTGTGTTATTAATAAATTTTTGGTGTTATGAATTCTAATATTGATCAAGAACCCAACAATACCTACTATAACTTAAAAATTCAAGCAATCAGATAATTGTTGTAAACACAAAAAATATAGTATTTATAGGTTCGACACCTATATACACAATTATTCCTTTTAAATTACCACAATAAAATCTATAAATAGATTGACAGTTAAAACAATAATAGTCGAGCAAATACACCAAAGCAGTGGATTATATTCAAAAGGTGACAGAAAATACAGAATAATAAACGGGATTGGTCTCTGACAGATGCCACGCAAGCAGCGAAAGGTTAAATTAAAAAATATACGTCAAATAAGAAAAAAAATCTGAATAATAAAAGCAAAAATCGTTCATTAAACAAAAAAAAATATTTTAAAACATATTTGGCATTAAAATATCATTTTTGAAAAGCTCTTGATATTGTTTCGTTTATTTCACAAAATTGATATAAAACATGTGACTTTGGAAATTGCATTTATCACATTTCCTTATAAAACGTTAAGTTCACTTTGTATTTTACTAGGGTGATTCAAAATTTTTTTCGTTTTTCCTCTCATATTTTCAAGATAACAAAGCTTGCAAACAGAACACATTTATTCTTCGAAATACAGGCCTTTATTTTCGATGGTCTTCAACCATCATTCAGTCTGTTGCTCGATTCCACGGGTATAACACTCTGTCGTTTTAGAAACAAAGAAATCGTGGTACCCTTGTTCAACTTTTTCCACTGAATCACCCTTTGAGAAATTGCGCCATTGCTCGAAAGAGGTGGTAGTCAAGCGAGTCAAACATGCAATGTGTGTCGGAGCATTGTCTTGTTGTAGAAGTTCTTGGTTGCGATTGACCAATGCCGGGTAACGCTCACAGAGAATGGCATATACTCTTTCCAGCTGCTGAGGGACGAGGTTGGCATTCACAGTACGCCATTCCGGAACCAACTGGAAGTGGATCACCCCATCGAAATTCATCCATACACAGAGCGTATTTTGCAATTGTAGCGACCTTGTTTAACCACTGTTTGGCGGGCATAATTTTCCTTGTTGGGTTTATGGAAAAATATCCACTTTTCATCCTCCGTCACGATTCTTCTGATGAACCGCATGTCATGGGGGTGAGCAAGCGATTCTTTGCAGAGAACAAGTAGTTGTTGTGCTTGAGTGGCTATCAGTTCGTGATGAATTTGTCGACACCGTCTATTGGCAAGGCCAAGCTGATGAAGATAACATTGAATAGTGGATTTTGAAGGACCAAACTCTGTTTATGACCTCCACAGCTTGACATAGAGTGCCATCATCAAAAACAGATGGTCGTCCAGAGCGAGGTTGTTATTCCAAATTGACGTAACCCCTTGAGAAACATTTGAACCACAATTGTGACACAAGAACACTCACCGTACCTTCGCCTTCTACTTCACATATTTCCCGGGCGGCAGCAGCTGCGTTGAAGCCTTTTTTCCAGTTATGTCGCAAAAAGACTCGAATTCCGTATTTTTCGCTCTCCATAATCTGATAAGAATAAACAAGCATTTAATGAATAAACTAACACTATACAAGGAAATTCGTCATGCAATACTATAATAAAAATTATATAAAAAATCAATAATGCCAAAATAGAATATTCATATAAAATGACTGCCACAATGTAATGCTTACAAAAACGAAAAAAAATTTTGAATCACCTTAGTACCTCTTTAGAAAGATAATATAAACAGAACTATATTTTAAGCGATTCAGTGAAGTAATCTTCGGTAATGAGCTTTTTATTTCAGAGAACTGATAAAAATTGACTCCACGACTAAAGGGTTGAAATAAAAAAACCTAAAGATAGTCACAAGTTAATCAAAATCTTGAGAAATTTAGTGAAGCTGTGTTTACCTTTAGGAATAGTTCTTCTAGTGTTAACAATAGACATTCGTTACAGCCATATATTGTTAAATGTCTTTATTAATATGTCTTATTTTATTATAATAATCTGTCTTTTGTTATTATTTCAATAATAATAACTATTTTATACAATAGTTGGATAAAGTTACCGGGAAAAAGACATTAAAAAAATCAGAAGATAATGATAATAAACTTGTGGAGCTTGTAAACAAAGAAAACCAGAGCTAATTGGTATTCATTTCAATGAAATTGTAAGTACACCTCAATATTATTTTTTGTAATATTAAAAATATATTATTTGCCTTGATTATTTTATTAATACGTTGATGGGCGCCAGCAGATTGATACCCGTTCCAACTTTCACTCACTGTACGTGTTTCATAGGAAAAAGATAAATTAAGTATCTTCTATAATTCCGGTTTAAGACACTAGTGTGATACTGCATGTATTCCATATGAATATAGCGGATTACAGCGGTATAAGTACCTCGCAGCACGTTAATATTCTTGTAATTTGTTGAAAATTTCTAAAAAGTAAGATGATTTTTCCATTTTTTAAGAGCTTGCTTTCTAAATATATTTATATGTATGTATCCATGGAATTTAGAAACCTATTTTTGTAGGCCTATTACTGAATCAATTTTATCCAATCTTTGCACACTTACTTGCTTTTGATGACAATAAATGATTATGTGAAAATTTGATCGAAAAAACTTTTTAAGGTCTCAGAATTGAAAAAAAACGGTGAAATCGGAGTTCCTGAATAATATTAGTATAAAAAGATCTACTTATAAATTATAAGTATTTTATATACGCAAAAAAATAAATGGAAAAATATATAAAGTCCAGTAAACCGATTTTAAATCTAACTAGTAAATCAAAAAAAATAATTTTTATATCCATTATTTATACAGACAGAACTCTAATTTGCCAACAAAATTTTAATTAAAAAAAATTTCAAAAAAAATACGATAAACAATTAAAAACTAATATAAACTACTTATAATTTATAAGTAATTCTTTTTCAATTAATATTGTTCAGGAACTCCGATTTGGCCGTTTTTTTTACAATTCTGAGACCTTAAAAAATTTTCGATGAAATTTTCACATAATCATTTATTATCATCAAAAGTAAGTAAGTGTGCAAAGTTTGGAGAAAATTTATTTAGTAAAAGGCCTTCAAAAATAGGTTTCTAAATTCCATGGATACATATATACCTATATGGAAAGAAAGCTAATAAAAAGAATGGAGAAAGTTTTTTATTCATTCTTATGCAGGCAGAACTCCACTTAGCCAAAATAATTTTTATTGTGTTTTTTGAAAATATTTTTTTAATTAAAATTTCCATAAATTAAACAAAAATGATTACAAAGCTCAACTATCATCTTCATATGAGACAAAATATTCATGAAAACACAAACACATACACCTCTCATACATTTAAAATGTATTGAAAAGTGAGAATGGAAATTTAGTTCACTTAATTATTAAAAATTTTTACTGAAAAAAGATTTTCAAAAAATAAAATACAATATTAAAAAAGGTTCTATTGGCCAAGCAGAGTTCTGCCCGCATAAAGCATGGATATAAAAAAATGTTTTTTGATTTACTAGTTAATTTGAAATTTACTTTTCTTGTAAACAATTTCCCTTTTATCAGATCAATTTATTATTTCGAGCATTTTTAACAATATTTTCAAATGTTCTCTGGAAATAAGTCTCCCCGACTTTGAGGGATAACTTTTATACCAAATAAACTACGGTACTCAGCATTGGAACACAATGTAGTGAATCATAGACTCTGTATCGGGTGGAAACCTCAAAAAAAATACAAAAGCTTATGATTCTCTTACACAGGTCTGGATGTGAGTGCACATGCACGTTTTGGTTTTCATCTAAGAAATAATCCATCATGATCTCTTGCACCATGGTTTTGAAAGGCTTTGGTTTTATAGGCGCACTTGTATATGCGGGAAAATGAGCATTTGAATATACCTCTGTCCGTTGGATTATCCAGCCGAAAAATCAAAACCAAGGCAGTACCGAAAGACAAGAGCAAAAAAATATTCACTATCTGATTCAAAGTATCGTTTCGTCTTTTGTATGAAACGTTTCATGCCTTTACTGTACTATTGGTACTATTAACATTTATTCAATGATCAATGGTATGTGCCTCTGCAACCATACTTTAGTTTTATAACTTTGGTGGAAGTTCTCTTTGGGCATATATAAGAACCACCATCCCTATGTCGCTGAGAGACCATGTCAAGATAGGCCTTCTTGATGTGTTTTTTTAATTCATTCTGATCAGCTAATTCTTTAAAGAAAGAAGGGAATATACATCTTTCTCTCTTGATACACGGTTGAAGCAATTTAGCAACCAACGCGCTCTATCATCAGTTGCTTTTTACTGCCACCGATGTTGTGCTTATCCGGAAAAAGTTCATATTTTAAGACTCTTTTGACTTTGTTCACCTTCTTCCTCTTATTGTACTGATAGAATTCAATACGCTTCTTGACTAAAATCACTGTTGTGTAAGTCGAATCAATCGATAATTCCCAATTAGGTATAGAATCAAGCTGGGTTTTTCTATGGGCAGTACGTGTACAACTGTTATTGAAAGCTTGTAACTGTAAAATTCGCTTCATTAATAAACTGTACAGAAATTCTAAATTCAATCATTTCCTTTTAAATACCATGAGAACGCGGTTGTATTGAATAACGGGTTGTAATTCTTTAAGCTTCTGTACTCAGTAGCGTATCCATTGACTAATATCTCCGTTCCAGTTACCACTAGTGGTCAATATACTGCCAAGATAACATAATTTATTTTTCTATTACCGTCTCACTACACGTACCCGAATCGTTAGTAAGATTAATGACTTTCGTCTTAGTCGCACTTATAATAAATCCAAATTCGAAAAATGTGTTCATAAGTATTCTCAGATTTCTATTGGCATTATCAATATCGAATCAATGATGTCTAGATCATCGACATATACCAATCTATTGACTTACATTTCAGTACCACTATTATCAATGAGGGTTACCCCTTGCACGAAAAACCTTTTTCTATAGCTTTTTTAATGATTTCATTGAAAATAAAGTTAAATAAACAAGACCATATCACACATGCCTGTCTAATCCCTCTTTCTATGAAAAAATAGATACTCCCAACAGAAAAAAATTAACGAGTCCATCAACATCATTGTTTTGAGATCGATTATTTTGTTCTTCAACAATTTCACTGGCATCAGTACCAAATTCTCTCAACAAATTGCCAACGGCTTCTTGGTTTATATATTTTTTAGACACTATTCTGTTACGATTGTTATTATAGTCGACAATATGGCTACGATTCAGTGATGCGTATTTTAATGGAGATATATGGACATTAGGGTGGCCCAAAAATATGAAGTTGTATTTTCTTTTTCTCTGACCCTCTCTAAGTATTCTTTCTAAGGGGTGTTTCAGTTTCCGAGACCTTATTGATGTTTAAGTAAGAAACGACTGAGGTCCCTTGGTTCTACATACTTTTGGCTGTGCTAGCGGACTTAACACGGTCGCAAAATGGATATTTGTACTTCTGCGACTGTAAAAGATAAATGTGTAATTTTGGTACCCATTATTTTCACCACAGGCGTTGAAGTTGTCGGAGTTTCTGTTACTGATTGATTGCCTTCTTGTGGAATATCTTAAGAGTTATTGACGTCTGCATTACTAGACTATCTATTACTAGTCTCACTTGACTGACTTCCGCTAGTAGAACTATTGATTCTTCGACTTCTAAGTTTTCATTGGACTTGTGGTGATCTCGATTAAGGTGTCTTGTGTAGGATTCTGTGTACCCATTTTGCAACTCTGTATGATTATCAGGACTAGACAAGAAAGCAACAAGCAATAAACACCATAATAATCAGGAAATGAAAGTATCCATTATTCTCTTTGTATTTATTCTTACATTCAACTAATTCAAGAAATACATTTGAGTAGACATCCAAAAACTCACAAGTAGTCTTTATTAAACGTCTCGGTCAATCATTAGACGTACTTCCATTACGATTTCTACACATTCTTCTTCTTTCTGATCACAAATCTCATACTGCCGATTAGATATATCATCGTAAAATGCTGACTGGAAACCTTTCTAAAACAAAAGTGTAACTGGCAACAGCCGAACAAAGCCCTAAGTATTCCTTTTGGTTGTTCTTCTTTTGTAACATAATTGCTAGAACAACCTCACGGATTGTAAAAGCAGATGCCATTATTTTTATAATTATAAAATAGCGATAATAATAAAATTGATTATTCAAATCATAATTCAGATATTCGTGCAATTAAAGACTTTTGTCTTGTGTAAATTCTCATCAGTTTATGGTTGAAATTTATGAATTTTTATTTGTACAGATCATTTAAATAACTGAGACACTCTAAGACAATGTTTTATTATTATTATTTTTATTTTTCTACGTAATGAGTTTTTGAATTGTTTTTCTTTTCGTTTGCTCAGTGTCATTCGAATTTGTTTTGTTCAATAACTTTACGTACATTTGGTTTATTTAATCTTTTTGTTTCCTAGTAACTTTGTAAGAAAAATATTTTAGTTTATAGTTCAGTTTGATGTATTAAAACTAATATGATGTCAGCATATTGTGCAAACTGACAAGATACTGGTTATGTTTTGCTTTCATAAAAATAGGAAGCATGTCAACCAATAAAGAATCTCGGTTTATTTGGTTTTTCTATTTGTAATGTTATTTCTCTTATATAATGGACATTGGACTGCTAACTAACACTGAATAAATTTTATTTCGAAAAATATTCTTTTCAAGATACATAACGATTCTAATTTTCGTACACAGTTTGATAATTGTTCTTCAGAAATGTTATTTTATGAGAAGGATGTTCGAATCAGTGGCGTATGACGAATCTTTTCAATGGATGGGTAAAAATTAAACTTGATTTCGTTACCTAAATAGAACACAAAACTTTACTTGATTTGGAAAAAAAATTCTTCTTAAATAGAAAAATCAAAATTTATTTATACATTAATATAATTGTGAATAAATTGAAATAAAATTGGCAAATTATCAAATAAAAAATTCTTAAGCCAATTAAAGTTTATTAATTTCGACGGTTTAACCGTCATCGTCAGAACAAATGATTTTTCAAACGAAATTTACTTATATAGTGCAGTTAATGATTATGTAATGAATACGTAATCAGTACATCATTTAAAAACTCTCAACAAAGTTGTAGAGTATGCAGTTTCAACGTTAATTTTAGGATCCAAAGATCTAATATACAACGCTTCACATGTCACTCTATCCAAATAATTTTTAAATTGAGTACACAGAATTGTAAAGTGTTGTGAATTTATATCTCCTTTACAATGTCTTCAATGTCCTGCAATGTTCATTGTTACTACCACCTTCATTGCAACTGTGTTCTTTTATGTCAGACAGACTTTGCTATACTGCTAAAATGTGAAGCATGATCATAACAATGCGTAAAAAGAATAACATTCCGGAATTTCAGAATGTCGATCATTTTATCCACTAATAATTCTTACCCATCATATATCTGTTCAAATAATTTTGCTTAAATTTAATATTCTTCAACGATGTTTTCAAGATTACAAAGTAAACAATTCGCAGTTATATTAAAACTGACACATATAAAGCTTGTAAACCTTTTTTGAACATCACGTTTAGAAAATGCAAAACTGATGAAATTTGTAATTTTGTCATTACATTTGAAATTTCCTCAATGAGAATAGCAGTTTAATTCGGTAAATTTATCTAAAAGTTACTGTGACGAAAGATATAAAGATAGTATGATCAGTGCTTTAATTTATAGAAGCATAAATCTTAGGTCTTCATTTCTGCTTCCAGCTCAACCACATTGATATGTCTGGAATTATTTGTTTTGCTCAGTCAATACGCATCTTCGATTATATGACCCAAGATTTCAAGCACTGCAACAATCGTAATCGAGCTCGCATCGCACTTTACAACCCCATGTTCGTCATTATCTAAGCTCCATAATCCTAGCATGGATCACTATCACTGACCCGTCTCAGAAACCGCTTGATTTTCTCAAATACTCGTCTCCCTCTTTATCCTCCCATTTGCTCTAACTGAGATGTTTCAAATACAAACAAATCGGACGAAGTGAGCAAGTAACGGGATGTATGATTAATAATTCTACATATAACAAATGCAACTCACACTGAAAAATAAATGCAGCGCCTCACTTTATCCTTATTCGATTATCTCTTTTTCACATCACTGAATGGCCCTTCGTAAGAACTCTCATCCCTAAAATCATTGCTTCATTATTAATAGTTTCTTGTACTTAAGATAAAATTTCTCTAACAACCCCTCGACCTAACCGACGGAAATTGTGCTCTCATTCACGAAAATTTCATCTATGTACAAATCAGTGCGGTCTTAAATTCTCGCGCCAGAGTTTTAAACCAATTTAATAATTTTAGTCATAATTGAAAGTGCAAAATTAAATTCAACCCCATTTCTGGTCAATGCGTACTTCCTATTGTTAATAATACATGACTGATAGCACTAAATATCTTTGTGATCCCGTACCTGTATGTACACCTCTGAAAAGTTAAGCATGGAAAACAGGGAGCCCCTACCACTCCAATAGTGTCACATATCCAAACAAATAGAGACTGAGCCACTTTAAACTGTCACATATTTATTCAAATCCTAAAGTTGATAACTAGACGTATTTTATACTTAATTGTCTATAATATCCTGAATAAAGAAATCGATTCCATTGATTTACTCGTTGTTTCATCATTATATAGGGTGGCCCAATGGGTACCCAGACATTGGTACAAAATGAATCCATTTTTATAACAAAATTTTGAGTTTCAAAATTTGACCTTTATTGCGCAAAAAGGTCAAGTTCTGGAATTTTTACACCTCACATGTTATATATCAAAATACTCGTCTTGACGAGTAGATTTAGAATATGCAAAAATTAGAGGCTGCGTACCCATTGGGCCACCCTGTACTTGAATAAATATCTCTTGTCTTCTAAAATCGTCTTGTCTTGTCTAAAATCGCTGATTGGGTCGCATCTTTCTACTTATCGTCTCTAAAAACAGAATACCGATTTTAGATACAACTGGGTGCTTCATTTTTCCGATCCTATTTTATCGCTAAGTTTTCCCTGAATTCATTCTGGAAATTATGTTACCTTCTGTAAAACATCTGTCGATGAGCCCCCCATTGATTCTCATCCAAAGTTATTGATGACATTCATGCTGATTAATATTCCTAGGCTTTATTATATATTCTCCATAACTGAACATTTAACTACATTTTTTCTATACTTAATTGCCCTTCGCTGGAAAACACTCTGACACCCCTTCCGTCCGTAAAAACCATCCTCTCCCAACTAAAAAAATCAATATTATTACGAACTAACCCCCTTTTAATACCGTTTTGGAAAATTCATAATCTACTAATGCAACTATTGACTGACCATTAACACTGATCGTAATTGTTGGTGATGCGTTTAAAATCAATGGGAGAGAGTTTGCGAATTCCCTTGACTGTTTTGCACTCGAAAATATTTCGCGATGTGACCTGACTTCTAACAAAGATAGGATACTAACTGCCTCTTCAATCACCCTTGAAGGCATTTCACCGGCCTCACATCGTCCCCCACTGAGTTTAAGACCCGCTTCCTGTCAGGATATAGATTCTGCTTAACCGTCATGGTTCCCTCCAAAATACATCTCGTAATTCCTAAATACCTCCGACCGCACTCAATTATTTCTTCAAGTGGTATGTCACTAAGTCGTTCAAACTCCATTTGAAATTCAAATGGCAGTCTGGCCGTAAAAACCGGTTTAGTTAAATCGTTCGTTTTAAATACTAAACTTTCACCAGAGACGCGTATTCGTTCATCGTCTCGCTATTCTGATGACACAGACCATCCAACTGGCCGTAAACAGAGTTCCTAGATAATCCAAACAAATTTTTCCGCACTCTGAAAACCTCTTCACATGAACTTTGCTTTTTCTCGTCTATCTATATTTAGATACCCATTGGAACTGCCTCTAACCAAAACGTGAGACACGGAGCCTTGTCAACAATCTCTTCGATTTTCATCATCATGGAAAACTTCTTGTGCCAAACTACAAATTTTCTGCTACCGTCGAGTTTCTAAAAGTAATGTAAAATTACTTCAATGTTCAAAATTTTATCTGTAACTTGATAAATTGTGTACGTCAATAAATAAGTCAGACGAAATCAACTTATTTTTATTTCAAATACCACTATTTGTAATCACTCTAAATTTGTGCTCATTTAAAATGCTGCACTAATTTATTTCATTCCCAAGCAAAAACTTTTCAATTGCAATATAATAATAAGTTGAATTTTGGAACTGATTTCTCAATTAAGTTGAAAAAGTATATGACCGTCCATTTCATTCGATTGGCTTACCAATCACAGCGAGTCATTCGATATTTCGACAAATTTAATCATTTTGAAATAAGTACACCGGCACGTAGATTCAATCAATCCAATAGGGGTACATATTCTATCAATAATGTCACCAAACAAAGAAGTCTTTGCTGGAGCTTTTGAATTGAATTAAAATTAATTTATTTTTTATAAATAATTATTTAATTATCAGTATGTCATTCAAAATATCAAATGACTTGATATTGAATCGAAAAAAATGTCTTAGGGACAGGAAAGAGAGACATTTGAATATATATATAAAGATAACATAAATAGTGTTTGTTTTTAATGATTGTTATCGAAAAACTTTTAGCTGATTTTTTTAGAGGATTAGTAGTTTTAAAGAATGAATTGATACATGAATTGGAACAAGCGGGTTCAACAGACGGTTCTGGTATGATTTATGTATTAATGATTGTTAAACTGATCGGTGCGATATTGATTCTGCCTCGTAAATAATTTCAGTTGATTTTATATCAGAATCCGCAGAAACATAAAATTATTGATTTATATTAATTTGTTTAGTGGTTTAACCAAATGAAAATGAAAACTGAATTCTCATTCACACCATTTTTACGTAGACAGTAGTCTCGTTAACCGTGTCGCATATCGTGACCAAAAAGAACTTTGTTTTTCCGAGATATTATCACCATCATCCTAAATCGTGCCAAAAAGTTCCTTTTGTGATAATCGAGTGGTCGATTGACAAATAAGCCTAGATGTATACAACTAATCAATTCATGGTTATTTTCCCGACTATCGATATTGTCCATCAATGAACGAATGGAAAAACTTGAAGTTTTCCACAATAAATCCAATCAGATCCGAATGATTATTATCATTATCGAATTCATAATTCAAAAGTATCGAAGAAATTATCAAATTCCGATTGATTTAAATTTCGCTAATTTCTTTTTCATCAAGTCAATCAAAATTATTTTAATGATTTCATCATTGGAAAAATCTGAATGTTGATTTTCTTTATCAAATTTATTTGCAAATAATTTAATTTTATCATAAAATCGATCGATTATAATTTTGGTTATCGAATCGAGATCATTCAATTTTGTGATGCTTTGCAATGTTTCAGTGGAATTAAAATTTTATTTTATTTACAGTTTTAGCAATAATGTTTTTTGAATCAGACATTTCGAAATCTTTTCCGTCTTTTCACCAATGAAATGTACAAAAATTTATTATAAAACAAGAGTTATTTCATGCCCTTTCGGGATCTGATTTTTGGATTGGCTCTTTTTTCGTCAGGATCACTGTTCGCCACTTCGGTGATTACTGGCGCTGTGTTGGACAGCAACTTCGGTATCTTCATCTTCAAGAACTACTCCTTCAATTGTTGGGGCTCTTGGATCATGGGCCGGATCATCTCGATATCGGGACAGATTTGATGTATCTCTGCCATCATTGAACGCAGCCCAATGGCGAGCACTCCATCAAATGTTGCTCCTGATTGTTGCATATGCCATGGCTTTCTCCCTATGGGATAGCCTTGATACCACCCTGAGTGCCTTGATATTATCCGGGATCCAGGTTCCCAGTGCTCCTACAAAGAATGTAAATAATAACATCTTATGATCGCTGTGTTGCTCTTTTATAAGTTTAACAAGGGAGTCATAGTGGTCAAGATTGTCCGTATTAGCTTGCGACAGATTAACCTTTCCATCAAAGGAACACTTCACATCAATCAGAAGTATACGTTTCTTTTCCGGAAAATAAACCTGAAGGTCAACTCTGAGCGGAGAGTGCACAAATTGACACTGAAGATTAACGTATAGTTCTGCATTACAGTATTCCTTAATCTCAGATGCAAGAATGTCAAGGACACTGTCGTGACGAGCATTTGTGTAGGACATAAGGGGACGACAGCAACAGAGGACATGCATAAGGGTTTCAGCAAAGTCTCCGCAACGACGACAAAAAAAGGTTTTCTTAAAACGACAGCTAACAGGAAGATTATAGGATCGACCCTTCTGAAGGAATTCCCATTCAAAGTTAGACAAATGACTGTTGTAGACAACAGAGGTCGTGTAGGAAGAAAGGGAGAGGGCAGACGCCGATCGCCCGGCACTTTTTTGGTCAGTCTAAGAGTGAAGGTAGTGGAGGGAGACATTTTCAAAGGAACGTTGAGACCTTATCTTTTTCTGAAGCACGAATGGTGGATGAGATCTGGTAGTCATTATTGGAAAGCCTGATGGTGATGCAAGGGAAGGGTAACTCATCACCAAAGCAGATTGTGATACCAAGATTCTTCAGTGCAAAAATTGCATGTTGAATTTTGTTCCACCAATTACTGCAGATATGTGGACAGAACCCTTCATTGATCCAGTTAATGATTTCAAATCTAGACTGTTTATGGGATGCGAATTTCAGTGTAGTCCACACAACATCCTTAACATAACTGCCAAAGGAATTGAGAAGGTAAAAGATGTGGGTCACTGATTGCACCATGTACTCGTCAAAAACAGAAGTGAGACCAACCCCTTCATGCTGTTTATCAGTATAAATATAGGAATTAGAAGCTCGTGAAGGAAGATTCAGGAATTCCTTATGTTCTTTCCGAACAACAATTTCCCAACCAGTTTTCCAAGCAGTAATATCAGGGAAGGGAATTTAAGTGTTACGGAAATAAAACACCATCTTCGGATGAACAAAAGTTTGATATGCATGGAGCTTCTGCGAGGGTCAGAGAACAGAGTTCTTTAGAAGAATCAGATCGGCAAGAACATCTGCAATAACTTGATCAAGAGTATGACGACGCAGGCGGAAGATGAAACAACCTAGATACACGTATCTTTCATCAGCTTTTAGGTGGGGAACAATTTGACAATCAAGAATGAGCATGGCATCTTTGTCATAAGGAAAGTCCATATATGCACACTTTGAGATTCTGAATTGCATCCCAACAGCTCTGACATATTTAGATGCACAGCTAACTAAAGTGTTTATGGCATAACTCGAAGCACCAAAGAGTACCAAGTCATCGGCATAAGCCATACAAGAGATGGTGGACAGACCAATCTTGATCGGGGTGCGGCATCGGATAGAATTCAATTTATTGAGGATCGGGTCAATGCCAATATTAAATAGGAGCATAGACAGGGGGCAGCCCTGTCTGACTCCAACAGTGACAGAAAGACGATCAATCACTTCACCTTCACAGATAATTCTGGTGTGACAATCTATATACAATTCCCTAATAAACTCAATCGAAGTAGGAAGCAGGCCCATCTTTTCAAGGACAAAAAGAATGTAATCAATGGAGATGGTGTCAAAGGCGGCAGCAATGTCCATGAAAGCGATGTGGAGCTCAGATTTGTCCTCATTGGCATAATGATCAATAATAGCGCGCAAGAGAAAGGTGTGTTCAGCACAGCCGTCCGAAGGACCGAGTCTCTTTTGAAGAGGGTGAAGGAGCTGATTAGTTTTAACCCAACCTTTCAGTTGCCAGCAGAGGAGAGTGGTTAAGAGTTTGTAGAGACATTCCTGAAGAGCAATGCCTCTCCAAAAAGATGGTAGATGATATTCGCCTTCTTTTCCTGACTTGGGAATCATTAACGTGTCAAAGATCTTCCAGTCAGAAGGGATAGTGTTGGATTCAAAGATCTGCTTAAAGATCTTTTCACAGATGACCCCCTCAAGATCACAGTACAGGATATCTTGATAGGAAATTCCACTTTGACCGGGGGATGACTTGTCTTTTTGCCTAAGACAGGCAACAATCTCAGCATTGGTAGGGGGTCGAAAGCTGAAGGCAAGACCGGAATTAATGGGACAATCAAACTGGTCAGGAAAGAACGTAAAGGGGCGGTTGTGTTGCTTAACAGAAAGAGTAAAATCTACAGGAGTGGGTTTGGCAGACGCATTCACCCGGGGTCTAATGATGGCCATGTCAGCTTTAGGATTAGTAATGTAGGTTTTCTGAATTTTCTCGTGATCAAGTCGATTTTGGCTAACTTCCGAACAACCCAGATAGGGAGAGCGAGTTTTTGCGGGCCGAATACTATAAATATGACTAGAGAAAGCAGAATATAGCTGGTTTAGTTCATCATTTACATGATCTTTAATAAAGTTTAGGGCAAGAACAATGCGGGCGGCCACACACCGAGAAGTGGAATGAAACTCAAATTCAATATAAACACACCACATACTTACTTTAATAATTTCAACATTTACATAACTGTCAAAATTTATTCAGCAAAACAAAATATTTTTTACATTTTTGAATATAAATATATATGCATTATTTTAAAATAGATTTTTTATTATATATATATATATATATATATATATATATATATATATTTGTTAGTTTTTAATTTAAATTTTTACTTTTTTTATTTAAAAATTTTCTAATATTTATTTAATTATTAAAATTTTTTAAATTTATTAATTATATTAACTCTAATTAATTATGAAATGTGGTCAAAAGAGTGAAAGTGGAAGTAACTGTGCGACCAAATAGAAATTAAACTTTAAATTCCGACACAATTGTTTGTGGAATCGATTTGCAGTACAGATTGACTTAGCTCAAACAAAACATAACATTAAATTCAAACCATAATCTCTATTATTTCTATAAATTAGTACAACGACAAGACATAAATAAGTAAAAAAATAAATAATAATAATAATAATTAAATAATAAACTAAACTGACATAAAACGGTTATAAAAAATCAATTACAATAATATAGCAATTAAATAGCTTAACTACGCCAGCATTCTGAATATTCTTTCAAATGATTTTTCCTCAATATCGCAACGTTCATGAAACTATCTTGCCTAAAAAATCCGAAAATGCATCAAACCAATTTCAGACTATCTTAATTGCAAAACATAATTTTTCAAATCCAAAAATCAAGTCGATCACTCACTATCACTAAAAAACGACATTTATACTCTATTTCAGATAATCTCCTTAATTACCAGAAAGATCATATTACTATCGCATTTAATTGGGCAATTTATTATTAATTATATAACCCTCCACACGTTGAAGATTATTTGGCAATCTATTAAAATAATATTTTTGATAATTCTTTCTGCAAACTTTCTGTATAATTTTATCTGTGATCGATATACAAATCTTTTCAGCCTTTCGGTTATCAACGTTTTAGTTGATTAATATAATTTGTTCAATAATAGTTTAATTCATTTTTTTTCTTATCGAATAGTGAAAAGAAAGGGGATTTCACGACACTATCAACTAATTTGTTAGATCACTTATAGTTTCCAGTCCACATTGGTGTCCTTGTACATCAACCACTCATTACATAGGACAATTAGTAATAACCACTTTATTCGCGATTAGTGGTTATTACAATTAAATTCAAACAGAATTACATTCTTTAATGTTGAAAATTTGATAATAGAAAATGAATTGAAATAGATTAAAAAATAAAAGTTTAAATTAAAATGGTCAGTTAATTACCACATTGTACGAATAATTGTACGAACTTCTGTTAACCTTCTAGCGGGCGCGCAGTCGTAAAATTTACGACAAATGCGCATTACAGCTTCCCCCCTCTTATACCACTCAGTTATAAGCGACGAGCTCCAACCTATTCGAAAGTCAGTGTCTCTCTAAACTACAGACGTATCGGGTGTGCTTCGAAGTTTGTTATTCATTGATATTTGGGAATTTCCGTTGAGCGTAAATTTTACAACACGCGCCTACCATATCATAAAACATGTAAGTACATTCAATAAACAACTTTTTTCTATTTATTTCTCGTTTATATAGTTATTTTTATTGCTAAACGTATTTTTTTATATATTTTAGACACGTTCCATCAAATTTTATACAAATTTTCATGTCCAGAAAAGATCCAAAGCATAGAAGAATTTTTCTAAAAAATTTGGCATTGACCATGATGAAAGAGAATCTTATCTTCAGGTCAAATGTCAAACATTTACCGCAAGATATAACTGCTTTTCTCAAAGTGAATTACGGTCGGGAAGTTGAACCGACAACAGAAGAAGAAAGAATCCCTCCAAAACGCGGTNTCTGTCGGTCATGTGCACTGGAGAAAAAAAGATCCTCAGCATCAAGGAAGTGTTGCCGTTGTCAATCCTTTACATGCAAGAACCATTCTGCATTTGAGGTGGTTTGTAATAATTGTAAGAATGAGAATATTGATTCTGACTAAAACGTGGATAATTTTTGTTTTTTGTTGTTGATACAAGTATTGTTTCGTTTTTTTTTGTTTAGAAAGTCAAATATATTTTTTGTACATTACTGTCATTTATCATTTTGCGTATCCTTACAGCAATTCCCTTACATTTATATAAAGAAAACACCATTTACATGAAGAAAACTTGAAGACGTAAAATTTACGACAAGCGCCCGCTCCAATGATGTTATTCAGCGCACCCACTGGAAGGTTAATATAAATAGGTATATATCAATTTAAAGATAAATATTAATAAATAAAATGATATAAAACTACAATAGAAACGAAATGGAAGCCTGATAATTTACAATTTTTCAGTATTTTTTACAATATTTTATCAATATGTACAAGCTAATAAAAAGATGTACAATCTTTTTCTGTGAGCCATAAAAAGAAAATTTCCTTAATGGTAGAAGAAACTTCACTAAAACGTCTGAAAATTGTTCAACATTGCTAACATCAAAAATGTAATTAAGGATTAACAGATAATATTTAGCCTTTTAAAATCGTTAAAATGTTTAAATAACATACAATTTACGATTAGATTTATGAATTCGTTCCGAACATTTTTCCTAAATAATGGTCAAAAATTTATTCATAAGAAATTTGCTTGGCACGTTAAAACACCGAAAAAAAACGTCGAAAAATTATGAAAAAAATCGAAAAAAACGTTGAAAAAGATTTATTAATAATAAATAAAACCAGCCGATTCCAAAATATATATTTCTGGATTTCTATTGGCTTGGTCTATTAAAAAACTATTAATTTTTCGTTAAAACCACATATTTCTTTTTTCTCCCAATGGTTTCACCATTCGTCAACATAAGGAATTTTTTTAACCACGATCTTTCTTCAAATTTTACTTTCTGCATAAAATTTTTAAGTTTTGGATTCAAATTACCAAATATATCTCTGAATGAATTGTGTTATCCTTCAATGACATTATTAGTTCTTGCAATCTCATTAAAATTGCATGCCATAAATGCAATGGAAAACTGACCCTATGTAAAATTTCATCATGTTCCGTTCCCATATAATAATAGTGAAAATATGAGTAAATTTCTGAAAGGCAATTAGGGAAAGACTCACCTGATTTTAAAAAGTTGAAAACATTTTTAATATGTTGTTTATTAATTGTTCGGAGAGTAAATTTCGAAAATAATTTTCATTTTCGGTGATCAAAATAATAATTTAAGTATATTTAGAAATTTCATTAATTTACTTATTCATTCATTCACTTGAGCGTTATTTATTAATACATCATTTCATTTAATGTTTTATTAAAACTTTTTTTCGATGTTTTAGCGTTTCGACGTTTTATATTCGACATTTTTTTCGACGTTTTAACGTGGTACTGAAATTTTTCACTAATGATCAGTTATCATAAAATCGAATTTTCTAATTGACTTAATTTGAACGAGAAAATTTCTATCATTTAATTTTTCAAGATATTTAGAGTCAAAAAACTGTAAGATAAGAAGCACCTGAATATTTTGAAAGTATTTATGGGGATATTTGCGGACTATGGAAAGAAATTTCTAGAAAAACTAAATCATGTTTATGCTGCACTTTAAGAAACCGATTACATCGAAGTTTAAGATGTGAATTAACTTTATGAACAGTCTGGATATGAAGTCAGATTTGAGAAAAGAGTCTTTGCCCATTAATGTTGATATTCTGTCAATGATAAATTCTGATGCATGTTTTAAATGTTTTATGCAGCCTAGAAAGCCAAGAAAATAAATATCAAGACTGGTGTTTTGGATGATGTATCAGAAGACAAAACCTCCAAGAACATGTTATCTGGGAGTACTGATCTGATGTTTGCGACCGCGGGTGTAGAAGAAGTTAAATATTATTTAATAGATTCTAAGGCGTTTGATTAGATGAAGAGTAAGATTAAAAATGTTCTAGGTATATTTCGGTCATACCAAAAGTATAAAACATATATGACAAGAACAAAGAAAAGCACTGTAAGATTAGAAGCACCCGAATATTTTGAAAGTATTATTGGGATATTTGCGGACTGTGGAAAGAAATTTCTAGAAAAACGAAATATATTTTTGATATTATTAATCCGTTTAATAAATTCATAACCATAAGTGCAATATCGAAACAAGATGTCTAGTCTATAATAGGAATGATAATGTGAAATTATATATTAAAAATTGGCTCTCTAAAGGGGATTAAGATAGATTGATCAAGGTTTGTGAGTCAAAAGATGAAAGAATTTGCAGAGAAACAAAATTTCGAAATTCAAATCTGTAGCTCATATTATCATGACACAAACAGACAAATTGAATGAATATTTCGTACTGTGAGAAAAATGATAAAATCAGCATTGTACGAAAGAAGAAGGTCCGACTAGGCCGAAATACTACCAAAAATCAAGTTAAATGCGACATTTGGGAAGAAAACGACTGAAATTATTTTCAGAAGACGCATTAATATTCGAAAATAGAGTAGTAGAAAAAATTAAGCAATTCAAGACCATATACGGCGGCAGTTCTTTCCTTGAGATGAAGTATTGGTAAAGGTAGAATCTAGAACAATAAATCAATGAAAATATGATGCACCGTATGAAGTTTTTCGAAGATATGTCTGGAAAAACACGTAAAAGAAATGTAGAGAAAATTAAAAAATTCTTGCGTGCGGAGGTTTAAGAGATTGTTTTTGATAATTGTTAATTTTCTAAAAGTACAGTGATTCATAAAAAACATTTTATTTGAAATTTTGAATTATTATCAAAATTAAAAAAAATATTAAATATAAAAGATTTAAAAATAAAAAAAAGTAAAATTTGTTTAAATACAAAATTTAACCGTTTATATTGTTAATAAAATTTGGAAGTTAACTTGGTCTTTAATTTAGAAAAAGGAAATAAATATACAATCTAACAAGAAAGAAATTGAAGAACTGATAAAATTTCTAGCAAAATTTATGACATTGCTTGTCGTCTGTGTATTTGCCATCAATGGTAGAAACTATTTCAAAAATTATCAGTGAGGACTTTCCATTTACATGTATTTAAAAGAGCTTATGGATTCTTCAAGATCACAGAAATAAACAGACATATAAAGATGTTCTAAAAAATAGCGTTTGTCATAATCCCTTCTATTTATACCGGTATATGATATAATCTATCATAGAAAGACAAATATAATTTTAAACGAACTCGGAGTTATATACAGTTCCCGTCAATGTCAATTACCTCTTGCAGGTGGTATAGGAGACGATCCAGCTCCCTTGTCAGTTTAAATCTGGTCATTTCATTCTCAAAGAAATTTCGGAGGTACAGCGTTAGGGAATCCTTGTTCAAAAAATGGACTGCGTGCCTGTCAAAATCCAGATTTCGGAATACAAGAAAATTTATGTCAAGAGAATAGGGTGGTTGTTAAAAGAATGCGTTCGAACGAACATAGAACGTGAATTTGAGTTTCTACATTTTCCACACACTCTATATATTGTTTCTGGCCGTTAAAGTTTGGCTTAAAGTTTGTTGGTAAACTGTTGGTTCTGGCGTTATGAAGGAAGCGCCATTCTTCAACAGTTATTGATTCATTATATAGCATGTGAAGTGGCTCAGATTCCAACCATCCTTTTCTCGCTCACATAATGAAACTTTAATTTTTTGTAAATTCAGTGAATATGAAATGATAAATTAACGATTGTATTTTCATCCTTTATCCTTTTTTCATGAGGTTTGTGGATTTTTAAGCAGATACCCAATTTACTGAGTACAAATTGTATTTAAGCCCTACACTTTGTAAATACTTGATCGAATTTCTCATTTTCGTCCACCAGGACTTGAAACCGTTCTCTCTGTTGCCTGCGTTGATCCAATTTAGGCAATGAGAGAGTGTTAATTCCACTTTAATGTTGTGGTATTTGTCCAAAATGTTATATACTTTAGGTTGTAGGCAAGTTTGACTTGTCGCAACTAGTGCGATGTCATTTGCAAATGTAAGTCAGGTGACGTTTTTATGCTTTAGTATCAATACCATAGTTTTCATTATCTTTTAAAGTTGTTAATATTGGATCAATGCCAACACTGAATAATTACATTGACAGTGGGCATTCTTGTCTAATCTCGTCCTAATCGGAATATCATCTGTAAGATTTGTAAGTATAATTTATAAGATATTTTAATTCTCAACATTTAAATAATTATTGATATTATTAAATATATATATCTATATCCATATCCATATTTATAAGAAACGGTTAAAAATAGAAATACTAAAATATCCTCAAATAAATTCAGTTGTTTAAATAAACAGAAATTGTGTGGGTAATTCAAAAAGTTGTCGATAAATAAATTATTTGGATCCAAGCTTATCTCTTTTGTTATTTGAATGTCTGAAGAAACAGGAGACATTTATGCGACCAATGTCGTTCCTAACATCATCCATGGTGCAATCATTGCAAATGTAGTTTGATGAACATTTGGAATAGAGATTTGCAATGAAAGAGCAGGATGTTGAATCTAAACCTTTTCTTTCGAGGATTCCCAGTATATGGTTAGTTAAATCTGCAGGTTTCACTTCAGAATTCATAATATGAATAAGTAGAATTTATTTAATATTTACAATTTTTATAGAATATTTAAACAAATTATCAATCACAACTTTTCCCTCTTTTATAATTCGTTCTTTACTTTTTTAATCCACTCAATTCTTCGACGAATTATGTTTCCATCTTTCAGATTCTGTAGTTCCAATTGGTGTGGCGATATATGTCTTAAAATTTGGTACGGTCCATCGAATAGGAAAGTGTCCTTTCTCAGTTTTGTGGGATCTTGTGTTAGGGTTTCAAAATATAAATTCAAATTGTTAATCAAAAAGTTTTAAAAAAAATTATTAAAAATAATTCTCTGTTAAAAATCAATAATTTTCAATTTATATTATTTTAATAGAATTTATAGAATAATTATAAATATTTTGAGATTTGTTTCAGTTATTCAATTTTCAAGGTTAGAAAAATCTAGTATATAAACAACAACGAATTTAGTCATAAACACACCATTAATTTCCTGCATCAAATTTTAAAGAAGATTCCGTGTAGAGTAAATTTATTTAAATTCTTTCTTTTTTATTTCTTTTTTCTTGAAGTTGAAGTCTAACCAAGTATCCTGTAGTATCCAGGAGGTTCATTTGACTTAGAGAGTTTAACGGTTATCGTTCGTTTAGAAGATTTATAGTTTACAAATTTATAAACTGTGATCTGATAAACTCACATCGAATATCCGTTTGTCAATACGTTTATTGATACTATTGAATTGAACAATATAAAGCTGTGTGCTATTTTGTGTTGTTGGAAAATAAAGTTTTGAAAAAGAATTTGTGTTCATTCATTTATATATTTATGTTGAAAGTTAAAATTGTGGAACGAAACAATTTTAATAAATTTCATTGCTGATGCGATTATGACGAGAAGACAATCAGCTTTTGGTAGAGAACCTGATCTCGTTTTGTGTGATTCTTATGACACACATGTAAAGTTTGTTGAATTGGAAAAAGAGAAAAAGAAATATGCTAAACATAACATTCATTTCATGCTAATACCACCGAATATGACCGGATTGCTGCAGCCTGAAAATGTGTCACTTAATAGAAGTTTCCAGCTACATTATTCTACAAATTATGATAAATATCTTGCGGATGCCTTAGAAGATGATAATCCCAATTTGCGTACTAAGGCTGGAAATATCAAATCACCTAATTATTCTTTGGTTTCCAAGTGGATTCTAGAATGRATAGACTCCTTGTCTCATGAAACTGYACAGAAAGCTTTTAAAGTTTGTGGGCTGGTAGCAAAAGATGAATTTGAAATTCAAAAATTGCATGAGCCACTAAGAAAATTTTTCGAGGATTCAGAATTTAATTTGGAACAGTGGGAAAAAGTTATGGAGAATTATTAAAACAAAATAATAATTTTTTTTCGGATACCGATGCTGATTGGCACTGGCCTGTGAATAACCGTACGAGTTTTTTTTCATTGTATTTGGAAGGCTATTAATGAAACAACGAAAGATTTCGAAAGTTGGCTTGCTGAATTTACAAGCAAAGTCTTAAAATTCATTGATGAAGATGCTGATTGTAAGCAAT